>JAVFBX010189147.1:0-13586 GCA_034783855.1 Mopalia kennerleyi | reverse complement strand
TTAAACTTTAAATCCAGATCAGGTTTGAAAAAGCATACAAAGGGCAGATTATTTACAATATTTAATTATGAATTAATATTTTATATCCTTTTACAAACGTGTCCATGAATTATATCCAGATAGTAGTTGTAAAATATGTATTTTTGTTGTTTAATTGAATAACTATGGTAGACTGTAACCTGGTATAGGCTTCTTATTAAATGTGCCCTGACCAACTGACCAATTAAACATTATTGAAGGAAACTTGTAAATTCTTAACTTTTAAGCCATACTTTCTTGAACGTGGTGCAAACCCAATTTCGAATTCCGGTGAAGGCAAACAAAATGCTATTTTCCACTTTCCCATCAAATATAAATAATACTATCATTATTTTTTTTATTTCTTATTTTTTATTGATTAATTGCATGTTTTCAGATAGAAGTTTTTGGTCATTATATTAAAATGGCTAGATCAGTCTTGTCGTTTCTTTGTTTACTGTGTCAAATTATTCGGAGGACATCACAGTATAAAAAACTCTAGTAACTTCCTACCCATGAGGAAATTGATGACACTCAGTCTCACAATGTCATGAAATAACCAAACTTTCTTGAATCAAAAAACGACTTACGTGAACAAATAAGTTTTATTAGATAATAAAAGTTAATAAACTTTGTACATGCGGTACTTCAAGCTGGCGGATTAAAATAAGATTGTTTAAAAACATCTCTATCCAGTCTGATGACACATCGCCTGGTGGATCCGTCAGTCATCACACCACTCAACACTTCACCCTACTACAGCTCTCTTTGGCCATATTATCTCTGCTCGCGAAAACAAACTCTCAATTTTAGTAACTGTTTTGGACCTTTCAAAGGCTCATTCCTTACTCGCTAAATTAGACCATAATGGCTTTCGTTTCTCATCCAATGCTTGGTTTAGTAGATACCTGTCCAATCGGCGCCAGGCGCTTAAATTTAGTATCGCATTCATTATCTTCTTCTACTGTTATTACCCACGGAGTTCCCCAGGGCTCAAGACTAGGACCGTTTCTCATTGTATATTAATGACACCACAAGGTCATCTGGTCTTCTGAAGTTTATCATTTTTGCCGATTATACGAGTGTATCAACATCTGCACCCAATGCAACTGAAGCTGCGGGAACAATGACTTCTGAACTAGAGAAAATCCACAAGTGGGTTTGTGCTAATCGACTCTCTTTGAACGTCGAAAAAAAAAGATGTATGCATGTCCATATTTCCGGATAGACCCATCCATGTATCCCTTTGGATGGGTCTTTCCGCGTGGGGTAGAAATATCAGCTGTATCTGATTTTAATTTTATATCGAAAGAAATGTCTAGGAATGTGGGTATAATTAATCATTTAAAATCATCCATAAACAAGAAAAAGGCCGCTTACTATGTATTCTCCCTAATACATTCATATCTCTCTTATGCAAACGCCTTATGGGGAAACACATATACAACTCATCTAAATCCCTTAATTTCTTTTTGAGAAACGCGTCTTACGCATTATTTAATTTAAAGGCAAATTCGAGCATACCGCTTCTCTTTTTATCACCAATAAAACCCTGACGCTACCCTTACTCCCTCGTTATTCATGTCTTTTGATCGCCCACAGATTCTTCATCACCCGCATCGGCTCCCTCATAAACTTAAATCTTTCTTGATAAAATTACAAGCTGATGTTCACAACTCGCACTCGCAATCCTAATCTACATAGACCATTTCATCAAATTAATCTATCTAATTATTCAATCCGTATAACTATCCTACGAGAATAGAGCAAACTTAATAAGTCAAACATGATTCCGATATATGTGTATTTGTGTGTACCTATAATAATGGTGCAGTGTGTGCCAGGGCTGGTGCACTGTATACGTTCTTGCAGGAGATCTATATCTATTATAGTTAATTCACTGGACCCTAATCAACGTCTTGTTATGAGAAAATTTTGGAAGAAGTTATTGGGGGTCCTAAGCAAAGATATATGTGTAATCCAGTTACGTGGTAATTGGCATGCCATTCTATGGCCCATCTTGGCCTCAACTGTGGCCCACATGCAGTCCACCTGCGGTCCAGTAGTTGTCCTATGTAAACCCATGTTGGCCCCATTTCGGACATAACTCTGGTCTAATTAGGCTGCCCAGTCTCCAGTCCAACTGGCATCAAGGCCCACATTGAACCCTGTCTGGTGGGCCACCGCATTGTTAGGAACACCAACTTATAATGAGATAATTTATCAATTGAAATAGCCGAAACAATTTAAAAAAAATGGTTTATGCATAACATTTGTTATAAGTTTGTTCATAAACTAAGTCGTTGCCGACTGGATTTGAAAAAAAAGGAATCGATTTCTTTCTTAATAAAAATGTTACAAACCGGAGAAACGCATTCAAGTGTATTTAGCTGAACTGAAAAATTATGTTAATACCAAAAACTAACATCAAATAACCTTGCTTGGCAGATATGGTGCCCATAACATCTGATAGGTATTTTCAAAAAGGAAAGAATCGCAGACATTAACACTTATACAGGTTTCAAAATACAATTTGAAAACTTGTTGCTGTGGTAATACGGGAAATAGTCCGGATATATTAAGTCAGTTTATTATTCAACATAACTATAGAAGGTATTCGAACATTACCAAAGTGAAAGCGAATTACACTTGAATATATAAGATGTTCATGTGTACATGTCAGCCATAGCTATGACGTCGTTGATTACGATTACGCCACGTTATTCACGTGAAAGAAATGTGGAATGCGCGGATCTTAAATACGACATTTTATTTTTCTCTACGATAGACTCACTTTGCATTCACCTCTGTGTAAGTCTTGGCACTACTTTTTTGTTTCACATGCGGTCTTGATTATATGACAAAAATAATGATGTCATGAAAACCGGATATCTTCGACGCTTCATTATACAATTAGTGTGTGTGTGACGTCACCAACACATCAAGAGTGTGCTGACGTTTGACGTTGGACGAGAATATACCTATTTAAACTGCCACAAAGATATTCTCTTTATTCTTGTGCTAGAAATGTTATATATTCTCATGAATTAATATTGTGACGTGTTTATTCTTTTTTTCTTCTACTATCTCAAACATTGTTTAAAATGGTTGGCCCACCGATGATGAGCTCATCGCACAGGCCGCGGGTGTGTGAGAGCACGGAAATTAAACTAAATATACCTCTTTCACAGGAGATTGGCTATCGTATTCCAGGTTACCAAGGAAATAGTAAAACTATTGCATTGTGGGATTTTTAATATAATAAGACTGGTCTCATTCGAGGACGTTTGGTTTTAGGTAACCCGACTGAAATAAGTTTGAGCAACGGTATTGGGTATTTGTATAAACTAAGATCAACTTAATGGATTTGAGCCTGGTTTAACTTTAAGCCAGTACTAAGTTAAGACACTTTTAAACAACCGGAACACGTTAATAAAGCCCACAGAATAAGTACAAATAAAGACATAAGACAGACGGTGTAGGATTTCTGTGGGATAACAACAAAGGCTTGGTATATTGTTATCAGTTTCTGAATCAATAGCAAAGCCCAGCACGTAGTTGGGATAAAGTGGCCACCCCGTTTTTCTTGATTTGAAAGTTAACTTGGCTGAAAGTCTCTCCAGCCCCAATCTTTGACTCTTAAGTAAACAACAACTCAAACAACACTCAACATGTAGTTTTCGGTGTTAGATAGAAATATATGTGTTAAAACATATAGGCCACATGTGCTGAGCAAAAATCAGACATTTGTTTGAAATCGTATTAAAAGATTAAAGTTTAATACATCCCCGATTTCTCCTCTGATATTAATAAAAAATAATATTTAGTGTATTTTGGGTGGAGCTTAAAGCAAACATTGTTGAAGTTACGTAACAGATCATTTACCAAAACGCCTGTTTTCGTTCAATTCAAAATACATTTTGTGCTATAGAAATAAACCAGAACTATATAGTATATATGGTACCATCTTTGGGAAGCCAGTCGAGCACTTGCTGTATAGCACTTCCTCTGATGATCTTGTCTATGTTTTGAAGAATTCTTGTGAAAACTACAAAGCTCCAGGACAGAATAATAAACATCAAGTGCGTTCGGTCCTTGCGAAATCGACACCTAACTCGTGCCACAGGGGTTGTTATGGCAACAGCAAAGGGTGTCACTTCTCAGGAGCAGGTGGATCAAACATCAGACTGAGTTAAACTCCTCTAGAATGTTTTCAACACAATTCCCCTCTAAGCACCAAAGATTCACTTATCGGCGGGTTGTACAATTAAATAGTTTTGCCATATATCGTTTCGAGCCATGTATTGATTCTTTGACTATAATGAGTTGAAACGCTTGAACTCTGGGAATATTTTAATGTTGTATTAACTATTTCAAGGCAAATTCCATCCTTTCGTTGTTTGGCTTCTCGAATTACCGTGTCCCCAATCCGTCAAATGTCTGTGTTTACAGACTAACACAGGAGTCACATGCGGGGTTTTTTTACCATTGGTTGTTTAGTGAGAATTATAAAGGCAATATAAATTCCTTAAACATATGGCAATACAATAACCTTTTGACCTGGCACGCGACCTAACCAGTTTATATGAAGTTATCAATTAACTATGAAGTCCTCACACACTTTTGTTCCTGGCAGTTTTTTTTAAGTTTCCTAATATTTTGCAAAGCTGATATTTTGTTTGTCTTTATTTCATGTCGTAACAACTTCGTTTGTCGTAATATTTTTAGTTTATATCAGTTTATATCAGTACATTTTGATACACGATGAGAGTTGTACGTAAGATGCAGATGTTTTCATACAAGACTAGTGTGTGTTCGTAGATGCACTTAACCGCTGGAAATTCGTAAACCTGATAGATCAGAGGTAACAACCACACCTCATACCCCACTGACCAGTTACGGTGGCAGAGGTCGCGTGCTTGCAACGTCATAAGAAACATTCCACATACGTCACTCATTTTCCTATTACCCAATCTTTAACGAGGTCGCATTGTTGGAGTTCAAAATGGGAGGGGCTAGAAAATCACTATAAATTAAATCGGTTGCCAAGGGAATGATGCCAATGTGAAGTTTGGATGCTGATTAGTGAGAAATCTTTTACAAATTTCTACAACAAGTAGTGGATAACAGGTAAGTCGTCGCCGAACATCATTATAAAGCCAGCTTGATTTTTTAATCAATTTGATTTATTGATTTGCTTCCTGTTTTCCGACCATATCTCTTAAACTTAATACTTTTAATGATTTTATAATTTTAGTATCACATACTTAATTAAAATGAGAAACCTATTCTTGTTTTTAAAATGTTAAGATTTGCATTTGTGAAAGAAGTTTTATTGATACAATTTGAACAATTTAAGAACACATCTTAAATGCTTGTTAGATTTTAACGTTATACAATGAAACCCAGATGTGTCCACATTTTTAAGCGCCGTACCATGGAAATGGAGAAGGAATACGATTGGAGAAAAACACTTCCCGCACATGCAGGGAAAGGTCACGGATCACGGTACCCCACATTTAAATTTTTTGTGGTTACCAACAGTTTAAGAGTGCTTTATCTAAGATGCAGCGTGTCAGATTGTCTGTTTTCTCTTCCACTGCCTGTTTGTAAAGAAGAGAATAAAAAGCAAATGCTGCATGTGGCAGACATTTATGGACACATTTTTGCTAAAATACCGCACCTTTTCTTATAGGGAAAGACAACTGTTTTTCGACCTAAACTTAGTATTTTTATTGCATATTTCAAATAAAACCATCTGTATTGCACTTGCAATTGAATTAGCATAGCCGTTAATTAGTTAATTTAAAAAGCTAAACTGACGCCATTGTTCGAAAACACGGTAGTTCTATCATTTAGTCGGGCTGTCCCATGTTGTCTGCACATAAAGCCGCAGGTGAGGATATCAACCTGGCACTAAAAAAACGTATTTTGAAAACATGCTAAACGTATGCGTTACTCAAAGAGCCATTTCGATACGTATGCAACAGATCAACATTGCGCATGAATGACCAAGCTTGTGTATACGCCGTGTTGTTACGATGCCTTCTGATGCATCCACAAGCAAACGGACACACTGGTTACCGAACGTGTTTTCGAACAATGGCGTCAGTCCCGCCTGTAAATTAACTAAGTAACGGCTATGCTTACTCGAATGCAAGTGCAATACAGATGTTTGCGATAAAAATAATAAGTTTAGGTTGAAAAACAGTTGTCTTTCCCTTTAAGTTATTTGAGATAGACAGACATTCATGGCTTGACACTAGTTGCACATTAAGGTAGCTGTGATGCAGATTAAATTGGTGAACATTGCCCATAAGAATGGTGTCAGTTCTCATCGTGAAGCATCTGAAAACCCTCATGTAACGAGCACTACTTAGATCGTAATGTCTATTATGACATCGTTGTCAAGTGTATGCCACTGAAAGAAGTTATACATAACATAAACTTTAAACTAAATATGCTTCAGAAATAAGATCTGGAATATCAGTTGTAGGTGCAGCACCATATATAGGGTCAATGCAAACACATGTCTGGCATAGAAAATCGATACGATTTTAACGCCGGTCAAAAACAATATTTGATTTTTCTGTAGACAAAAATGCCATTAACAGGTTTTTCGCTTACATTCAAACTTATTATCCGCCATCAAATCGCGTCTTGTCGAGATTATCAACCGAGCAAAGCAAAACTGGCCATTTTACACTTCTGTCAAAGAAGAGTGATAACGAAGGTCGATAACACTGTCGCTTCTAACTGTTCAAATCTTTTTTATTTAAATATGTTGTTGTGAGAGTTATCCCCCTTTGACGTTACTCTCCATTGACAGAAGTGTACGTTGGTCAGTACGACTTCACTGTGTGGATAAATTCGCCACGACGCGATTTGATGCAGGAAAAGAAATTTGGAGTTAGGCAAAAGAATGCTAATGGCATTATTGTCTACAATTCAAATAAAAAATACGTATATATTGTGACCTTCATTTCTTGCTCTAGATAAACTCTCAGAGACAAGTTTCTAACTAGATCTTAATATCGACTGGTAATGGATAGCCTACAGAAATTTCGTGAGGAGTTTATGACTATGAATGTAGTCTAAAAAATATCTGATAAATATGTAACAAACAGGATATTCACCTTGGGTTCAAAATAGAATAAATCTCTTTTATACTCCGTGGTGCAGCAAGCATCTTCTGAAATGGTGGCCTTGACAGAACTTCTAATATCACTAGACTTATCATAATATAAAAAAAATGCCTCTCTCAAAATTTAGAGGCTCCTCTGACATAGCTTATTTTTAAGCTTAATTTTCCGTCAAAATCGGGATATCGTCACTAAACCAGGTGATAAAAAGGTCAGCTGCGGTCATTATGGCCAAGCAGGATTACACAAATAAGGCCTAACATAAGCTGAGTAATCCTGGCATTTATGAAAAGCTAGATTGCCGAGTTCAATGACTAAATGACTTTAGGGCTGTTCTGTGGGCAAAAGGAGTAGTCCCTACTTTGCCTCCGTTTGCCTACATGAAGCCCTTGGAAATATTCTAAGCCAATCCTCTTGTGCCTTCGATATTAGTTGACATATTTATCCTCTAGAAGCATTCCAGAGCTACCTTGAGCTCTTCATGCATGAACATAACATTAAACTTCAGCCTACTATCAGCCTGGATAGTGTCGATTTTTAACTGTTACGGTATAGCACTACAAGGGCCTTGATTTAGATACAACAGAGATGATGAATTGGAAGTTATTCTTTAAGCCTACAGATACCCCTCTCTCAGACAACTGAATAGTTATACTCGAGACCAAGCTCTAGAATCAGTTCATGTGGGGAAGCATCACACTCGCCCTGTAACAGTGGCAGGCAGGTCCTAGCAATGTATGATGATTAGATTCAAGCTAGATACTAACATACCAGATAAGGGCTTCTTTGTTGGGCAACAAACTAGAAATGTTTATTTTTTGGTAAACTGTTTGGACTGTGATTCAGAAAATGCTGGTATACTCGTAACTTAAAAGTCTGAAATGTCTGAAACCAAACCGCCCACCCGGATTGATGCCAGCAATACATTATTATTTTAGTTTCACTGGGTTACAACTTGTATCCTCAATATGTGAACATCGCTCTCTTCCTGATCATTCGATTAAACATCATTATGAAATCATGCCGAATGAAAAAACACAAATTCATCCCGAGCACGTTGATTTGTTCCTATAACCCGTACCGAATATCTTGGTTGCTATACATATTCGTCTCATACTTTATATACCAAGCAAATGATCATTATATTTGAGATATCTGTACGTTAAACATAACAATAAGAATAATATATATTTAGAAACTTGTCTCTGTGAGTTTATCCAGAACATGAGATGATTCGTCGATTTTAATTAATCGACATCCCTGTGCCAGATTGATTTCTTTTTAGAAAAAGATCTATAGGTTTCTTGATCTTTTTTGTGTGATGAAAGTTTTCCATCCGACAAGATACTAGCCTAACCCTTTAAACTACATGTATACATTTGCTGTTAAAGAATCACGCAGAGTATTTGACATTTTCTAACCAAGATGCCTTACCCAATACAACGGGATGGCGCTATTAAATAACTTATTCCCACTATTACAACTTTCTTTTTTTGAGACTTGGATCTCAAAACACTCTATACTGTTCGGGGCAGTGTAGTGGTAATTCTTTTCAACAAAATAAATACAGGATATTAAACAGTTAAGTTTGAAAACTGCAATGATTACTCGTGCACATAGTTGAAACGATGACCAACGAGACACGAAGCGTCGACTGTGTTTCCCTTTCCATCATTACCGAGAGCAATATTCATGTATTCAAATGTCACTGTTTAATATTATATTCCTTATCTACTTGATATATAAACCCGTATAAAAAGATAAATCCCCTGATCAACTGAAATCACGAAAATTTCTGCTCTATTTGGTATTTCGAAGCTTGAGCATATTAAAACCAGGACATCTGTATCTATCCGATATGCCTTAAAATGAGATCAGTCCAGATTACTTTTCAAGATTAATATATCTAATGTGTTAACTATGATTGTCCTGTCTTGTATTTCATTGTGGTAACTGATATCGAGGCTGGTTTCCTTCGCGCTGATAATTCTACTGCATCCGGCCACAAGCAGTATTACCTGTCCGGAAGTAGACATGGCATTCTGTCATTCCATGAGCACATTAAAGAGTTACGTGGTGAAGTCTTGGAGCCAACCAGAAAACCTATTAGAAGAAACCCTAAACTAAACAGTGACCGACTAGACAAAACCCTCACATCGTGTGAAATCAGTATATAATATATATATGACGAATTGTGTACAGAGAGAAATCCGATAGCCTGTACAATTGACTTTTTGTTAACGTTGCAAATAAAAAAAATGAAACAGTAGGCTTTTTTGTGTACTATTGATTCGTTCGTGACTTTAACAAAAATGAAGATTCTGGTGGCGGATAAGGCCGGAATTGTAATGTTTTATGTACCTACCGTTGTAGGTATATACAAACAGTAGGATGTGTGCAGAGGGTAGGCCTATTGTACAGAGGAGACAGTTATTCCATATGTTGGCATATATATGGCCTATAGTCACTCCCCCCAACACATCAGTACCACACTGTCTGAATTTAGGGTTTGCAAGGCACGGGTTTATGGGTTTATGGGTTTGTCCCGAGAATTAACTTTTGCTGCCATTTCGGGTGAATTCATAAAAATGTTCAAACCTGTTATAAATAATACTAGAACCTGTGACCTTGTTGATTTAACTTCTTTATACTGGTATATAGCTTCTACCTCTCCTATGTTTTCTTTAGTCAATTTACACCTGATGACGATACGGGCATATGTATCGAAACGTTGTGTTATATCACAAAACAAGAAGTGGTTATCCAGAAATTGTATAATTATACCTATTAATGCATTCAAGGTTGCATCCACGGGTGTCCAATGTAGGTTTTCAAAAACTCGACAAAAAATCTTAGGAATAACAAGATGGCTGACAGATTCATCAGAGCCGTATCACAGAAAATTAGCTTTTAGTTTGTTTGCTTGCTTGGGGTTTACGCCGTACTTAAGGTAATTTCACTCTTGTGACAGTGTGTTCACTTAATACGTGAAGGAGTACCCTCGATCAGGGTCGATGCCCCTGGCGAACAACTAAACACAAGACAGGATAGTCATAGACAAACAGATCAGCTTGCTACTGTCCTTTAGTTCCCGGAGCATCAGGGCAACATGAAACTGCCTGCCAAACGCCCGCTGTTAACTTTAGGAACCTCAGTGTTAAACAGAGACAAACAAATGCAACAATCAAATAACCCATTACTTGTAATAGTTAAGCAGTGGCATCAGAATTGCCCCTAAGAAACACCTTCAACCATCTTAATCAAAATTCTGCGCCAGTGATAGGTTAAGGCACTCTGATGGATAACTGCTTAATTCTTTGACAGACAATGTAGAGCAAGCACCGGCGATAGGTTTTACCTTGGGGCACATCTATTATCGAGGTGTGGTATTTTTATACACGTAACACTTTATACACAACATACATATAGCAACATTTTTAAGTTGTTACATATGTTTCATTTCCTACACTTAAGTGTCTTACAATAGATTTTTTTTAGTTGGTAAAGCTTTGTTCCAGCTGTAAAATACATTCCGCAGACTGGCATTAAGAGTAGGCCTACTTGCATATCTTAAATATCCGTAGAGCGCACTCGTATTTCTTAAACACGCATGAAGCGTACTCGCATAAAGCGGTGTCGCATAATGTGGGCTGACATAAACCGCGCAGACTAACATTTAGTGAATTTCTCTTCCAAACGATGCCCCGTTATATTAGTCATTTTTTCCATAGATATATTCTGATGGATTCTATGCTAAACTGAATAAGACCATATATATATATTTATTACAATCGAGCCTGATATACCGTGATAACGCTATCTTCTTGCGCGTGATTGAGGGAGCTTTGTACTGTCCCGGCCTCAGGTGTATGAGTGAGTCACACGATGTGGCTCCGGCAATCGCGGGGGTGGTTTTTACGAGATTTCCTTACGGTTTTCCACCGTAATTTGGCAAGGAACAGTGTGTAGTGGACAATCCGTCGTCATATAAGTGAAATACCCTTGAGAACGACGTAAAACCCCAATCGAACGAACAAACAATCCTATTGACCCGGTGCTCTCACTGCCGATCTGCTGTGTTGTCACAACCATATCAATGTATTGCGTCGTATAGTTGTAATGCTCTATCTTTAATTTTTGCCTGTGACGTCAGGGGTGCTTCCCTACAACTCGTCATCATGTGAGTAAAATAACCTAAATTATCGCGTTAATCTTCGATAAGACAGCAAATCCCTGTGCCGCTTCTTGCGGCTGATATAGCACTGATTCACATGTGATTCCACTGTCTTATATCGATATTGATCATAACTTTTAGTCTTCGCCTCCGTGACAGCAAATCAAAAATATCATACCACAACAGAATGAAACAATAGGGCCTATACATGTTCTGTTTACATTTATCTCACATGTTTTGTTCCCTTTCAGTCGTTAAAGATGAGTATCAACCCAGGCCAGATCAAAGCTCTAAAGGATTGCATGGTGGTCATCAGGCAAGACATCAGGGGCAATGGAGCGGCATTCTTTGAGAAGTACGTTTAAAATTTCTCTAGCTAATATAAATATCGGTTTTTAATTTTTTGTATGTTGGTCTTTGTCGTTTTGACCTGACCATTTCCGAAACTGCATGGGTGCTGTCGCCAAATGTCAATATAAACTGTGCATACAAGGAACAAATCCGAATCACTCAAACACAATTTTTAGATATACCGATGTACCTCGAGGCGTTATCTTGAAAATAAACCGTATGTGTATTTGTAAATCCATCAACTCTCAGGCCGAAATATGTCAACAAACTCTCTCTCCTCTGACGCCCTCCTGTGTTAAGCTGTAAGGCGAGAATTTCCAATGGTAGTTCTGAGCCATATAAAAAGAGCCGTTAAATATATAAGAACCTCGATAAAGTGCATATCAAAATTCAAAGAAAAATATGGCGGCTACAGGATGAAGCTATGATTCATTTGGTACTTAATTAAAGACGAATTTCGTACAAATCGGAAACATACAATCGCATAGACACATTTTATACTACATGTTTTTCTGGCCAGGGCTGAATATTTTCCAAATTGAACAAAGTCTGAACGTAATTATGCCTATTGGTCTTGGTTTCGTCTTTCCTCATTTCAAGAGAACCCTTTTCAAAACTGTATGTATTACGCCTTGCCAGTGCAAGAAACGCGATTTCCTCTGAATTAACGCGGGACTACCAGTATCGCTGTAACGTCAACCAAATATAATTAACCCCTGTTATCCAGATTTTAGATTTAATTGAGAGTTTCAATACCACGATTTAATGATGAATAAAAGTTTATTATAAATAAGAGCGGTAATCTGATAACAAAAACATTCTAAGATTTCAAAACTTATAGAGGTATTAAGAAACCATTCAAAGTCAACGTAGATACACGAGTTAATGTTTTAGTTATGTTCGTTCTAGCGATGAGTGATATATAACTCGCACTTACAGGCAATGTTAACAACCAAACAAAACCGACATAAATAAACGACCGTTTTTGTGGAAAATATACTTCACATGCACTTTTTGACTTTTACTGTTTCCTAATATCGTTTCTAAGAACATCTTGTTGTAAAACAAGATGTGTTAATTTATAAACCCGGGCTGGAGAGTGCATGGTAAATCGATCCTAATAAACGCTTGACGCTATTCGTGACGTGTTATCACAGATGTTTTGTGCATTTAAGCAGACAAGCCTTTTAATATGGAGGGTACTCAGTACACACTTTAATACATGCACACCAATCATCTAATGAACATAGCTGCTGTATCACCAGGCGACAAACATCAATTAACTTTCCTGGTCCTTCGTATTTAAGTACAGTCAACAGAGACTTAGTGCATGATAATTTAGTATTCATTTATCCACCGTTCTGAATCTGCGTATGTGATCGGCGATAGTAAGCGAGATGGGTCGAAGTGAACTAGCGACATTACAACACCCATCACTTTCGTCGTCTATAGGCTACATCAAAGTTATTTAATAAATCTATTCCAAAACAATTGAAGACTTGCATTTTTGCAATTTCGATGAAACAGCTTCACTTTGGTATTTAGTCTTACAAACGCATCGTAGGCCTTACAGTCCACAAACAATTCATCTTATTTCATTCACTACCTCGCTCGCTATAGCTACGGGTACCATACCCGTATACTATACTCTATTGTACTATACTATACAACTATAGTACCCTTAGCTTTTCCGTCGCACGCTCGTCGTATCGATTCAACATATTTCATTGATAACACCTCCGTCGCACGCTCTTGGTGTTTATCGATAACTCAAGTCGCTTCTGATTCTGCATGTGAGCCTTTTCACAAGACAAGCTATACTCTCTATATATTTCTAAAAGCAATCACACTGGCACAGGGATGTAGATCAATTAAAATCGATAAATCATCTTATGTTCTAG
>JAVFBX010189136.1:0-13586 GCA_034783855.1 Mopalia kennerleyi | reverse complement strand
TAATTGATTGATTTATTAATTGGCTGGTGCTTAAGGCCTAGCTGAAACGTATCACATATTTGAAGGCTCAATATACTTTAACGATAAAAAGCCATACTAGCAAAAGAATAAAATGTGAAGTGTTTTTTCTCAGGCTTGAAATTAATCTTTCGCCAGTGCAAAGTCTAGACAGTATGAATATACCTTTAGTTAGGTGATCAGTTTGTACTGGTGTACACTTTCATACCAACAGTTCATGGTTGTTATTTTTGGCTAAAGATAATAATCTGACTGAGGTTTGTATATTATGATGTGTCCGTTTATTGCACCAAAACCAGATGCATGAACAAATAAAACACCCCAAAAATGTATATGCTCCTACTGTTGTTAAATATTTTTTAACCAGAAAAATACATGGAAAGGTCTGTGGGCATATATAGTGCTGGTAATATTATACATGTATGTATAGAGTCAGAAATGAAAATCATTTGCCATTTTCTCTAACACGCATCATGGTATTTATTTTATAAATATAAAAAATGTAATATACAACGTTCCATTAAGATTTAAACTTGTGTATAATTGTTTATTTATTCAGTGTTTTATTTCAGATTGGAAATGAAGATGGCGCCAGTCTTAAAGGTTAAAGGCATATGTTAAAGTGTAGCCAGGGGGAAGTAATCTAAACCTGTCTAATAAAACCATGCCTTATACAGCTTCATTGATCAATGCGAATCTTGTATAGAATTTTTTTTGGTGGTTAACAGTAAGTTAGAAATGTAGAAACTTTACCTCTTGCTGTCATATCAATTCTATTTACAATGCTAGACTTCTCAGTCATACACAAAATTCATACACATCGATAGTTTCTTCAAGCGAGATTTTCAGACATGTTCTTAAGAGTATTTGACCATCGACTTTCAATTGCTAAGAATATACATGGTCATCTCCCTGCTAGGTTTTAACACAATATTTAAGGTTTACTCATTTTTTATTTTTTTTTATATCTGGGTTTGATGCTGTACTAAAGGGTATTTGACTTATATCATCCTACTTCAATGTACCAGTCAAACGATTGAGACCTTCTGTCGACCATCACGTATATGAGTGAGTCGCACGATGTGGCTCCGGCAATCGCAGGGGTGGTTTTTAAGAGGTTTTGGTTCGGTTTTCCACCGTAATTAGGCAAGGAACAATGTGAAGTGGAAGATCCGTCATTATATAAGTGAAATACCCTTGGGTACGATGTTAAACCCAAATCAATCAAACAAACAAATATAATAACGGATTATCCATTTCACACTGTTAAAAACCTAGTAAACAACCGAGTCACTTATATACCTGACAGACCAGAAAGCATGAGCGATACATCGGAGTAGGATTAGTAAATTTGAACTCTTTATTAGAATTCAAATTTTTTTGCCAAAGTATAACATGTGGATAATTGTAGGTTTTGCTGAAAATACATGTACATTATGGGGGAAAAAATGCATACATTGAATCTACAGGTGTATATTTAAAAACTGACATGAGTCCAGTTAACAATAGCCAAGGTGTCCATCAGACATACACTGTATCCACATCTACATAAAACAACTGTCAATAATTAAAAAAAATTACAATTCTACCAATGATCAACCGGCCAATAAAACAAAGAACCAGATAAATATTTATAGAATTACCCCACTCTCTCTATTTTAAGACTGGATTCTCCAGAGAAAGCCATGTGTGAGAGTGGCTATTAACAAGCCCTAACAAGATTTAATGGCTTTAAAAATAGCCTCATCAATAAAAAAAATAAAGCCTTAACTGGATTGCACTTTTAAGGCCAGCAGGTTTCTTGAAATTTTTTTTGAAAATAAAATATTAGAAGCATTGATTATCAGAATTGGGCCAACCCAATGGGTGAAATTCCCACAATGGGCTTGGCAGACACCCTTCCACCTGTCCAAATGGACACCCTGAAGTAAACAATTGCCTCATTTGGACACCCTGTTTTAAGAAACTTTAACATGCAGGTGATAGGAAAACTGTCAAAATTGGACACCCAGTTTTTTTTTCAAGTAAAGCAAAAGGACCATTTTGGACATCATACTTTTGATTTCCACCCTCAACACAACTGGCAGCAAATAAAGGCAGGACAATTACAGGACGTAATTCAAAGTCTAAGACATCACAAACAGATCAGCTTCATGTTGCCCCTTAGTTCTGAGAGCACCAGGGCAACAGGAAGCTCCCTCTGAATCATGTTTAAGGAACATGCCAATGTTGTTTTAGTAATATGACAGTAGAGCTCAAACACACTATTCTAACCCTCTGCCATGGCTGGATTTTGACTTGGAGGTCAAAATGACGACCACAAGTCTTAGCAACAGCACAGACTGGGTCTAGCCTTAATCAGACAGCTCAATTTTCCTAAGCAAAGACAGTAGGGATATGTCTGGAACATAATGACATTAATATAATAAACTTATTTAATTGATTTAAAATACAATCTTATACATAATATAGGTCAGGTTATACGGAAATAAGACAAAGCTTTCAACTCTTTGAGCTATATCAAACATCACAGGTTGAATAATTCAACCATTGTCCAGTACGAACACCCATAAACCAATTGATAACTAAAAAGCAAGTCTAAATATTCAAATCCTAAATTTTAATAAGAAATTTAAATAATTTTACATTAAGTGGTTAACTTATTTACTGGGATATTTCATGTGTGTTCTAAATATTAAAGATTTCATAAATCTCCCTATGCCAGATTATTATATTTACTTTTACATACAATACTGACAGCTGAGACAATATACAGGAACACTAAACAATTAAATCTGGCTAAGGAAGTATCCCCACTCGGGGTCTATCTTAATCTCAAGTTTGCAACTTTATTTGATAATAAATAGTATCCTTGGCCTAGTTTCATTTTCAAGCAATTTAATTTAGAATAGAACATATTTTTCAGTTGACAATTTATTAGTTTATTGCTGAAAACTAAATGTTGTAAACATAAATGTATTAATAAAAGTTCAATTTTCAAGTAGTAAAAGATAAGCTACTTAGCTCAAAATTGTATCTCCTTATGAATAAAATTCTTCATAAACCAAAAGATCAATATAAAACTACTAGTACCTTCAATATGATAAATAAAATATCCGGCGATGAGGGGATGAATTCATATATATATATATATATCTCTTTATTTCAAGAGGGTAAATCAGTCAATTAACATGAAATTGTTCTTCCCCGAGGTCCTAAAAAACAATTTGAAAAAATAAAATAAAATAAAATAAGATAAAATAAAAAAAAATAATACAAAAAAATATAAAAATATAAAAAATATAAAAAAAAATAATAAAAAGATTATTCATATGCAGAAGACCGTGAGCTCAATGAGATTTGTTCAACACAAGAGCTGTTTGTTATTACATAAGAATAAAATGTATTTTTCTATAGGAAATTTATTAGTTTATTGGCGTTAACTAATGTTGTAAATATATATGTTTTTATAGAAGTTAAATAAACTACTGGTACCTTCCTTATGATGAATAAAATATCTGACAATGGAGGGAGAAGATGAATTCAAATGCAGACGACATTTGAGGTCAGTGAGATTTGTTCAACACAAGAGCTGTTTGTTGTTACATAAGAGGCTGTTTATGAAGCTGCATATATTAATATATTATCTTGACAATCAGGAGAATAATGAGTTATAATGTGTGGTCTGAGATAACAAGGCCATCAGCGACTGATACAACGCCTGATTAACTCCCCACGCTATCCTTGTACACAAAAAACACAACAAATACATACATGTACAATTGTAAATACTCCAATCTTATGAATGTTAAATTCAGTCATCAATTTAAGGTGTTCTAGTTACCCACAATGAACAAATTTAGAGTGCTATACTTTGAAGAAGTACATGTATTTAAGGACTGTCATAAATTGGTGATTTGCCGTAATATATAATTTTTATGTAGCCTTATCTAGAGATCTGAGTAAAACTAGAGTGCATGTAATTGTGTAGTTTCAAGTTTTTGCATTTACCAGCTATGTTATCAATAAATACTGTCCAATAACATTTGATATAGTGAACTTTCTGACGCATTTTATATGACAAACGTGACCTGAAATTGCCCATTAGCTTGGTTTAAAATACGGAAATATAGTTCTCATATCTGTTACAAACCTATTTTTTGTCTTTTTGACCTTGAATGTAGACTTAAAATTTGTTTAAACACCAAATGGGTGTGTTTAATTACCTCATAAAGCTAGTCGACTAATTTGACTTTTTGAGCTCTGCATCAAAGTGGGATGCAGACAGATGATAGACTTTGGCCTCTTTAAACACTGTAGCTAGCCATAAAATGAAGTTTTTGCGAGAGATAGTATGTGTCACTTTAAAATGCTTTTAAACAATAAACAGGGTAACTGTTACTTCTTTTATTTTTATTCTTATATAGTTCAGTGGGTTTAAAATATATGACCCAAATAACCCTCTGTAGGTTGAAATGGTATAAACTTGCAATCTAAACCGGTTAATTTTGTCTTCATGATGCTGTTCTAAAAATAAAAATTGCTCTTATTTCCTGAAACACAAGTCAAAATAAAGGACTAGTTCATATTTTATTTAAAATGTCAAGATTCAATCAGCAAGTTATATTGAGATATGATAAATGATATGAATCAGAGCGGAGTTGATATTCAATAACCCACAACCTTAACAAACAAAACATACAGCCAAACCCATACCTTCAGGCTTGTAGTTAGAATCAGCTTCTGAATGTTGGTATAACAATAGATGTAATCACCCTTATTATTGGAAGCAAGTAATCAATGCTTATTAGATCTTGCTATACATTAGAGGGAAATGTATTTCTTGTTCTCGATTTGTTCCGAGCACAGGCCAGCGTTTGATTAGGGTTTTTCGCCGTACACAAGGTTCTTACTCCTATATGATGGTTTGACAGATCAGTGGATGATGGAAATCACCATCAACAGGACTGGACAACATGACATGACAATCACAAGATCACAGATGGGGTTTGTGTTTCCCCTTATAGACACGATGACAGCAACATTTCTCTAGACCTTACAGAACACTGACCTGCAGTAAGTGCTGCAGAATAAACTACTATTTTTTAGTTGCTAATTTTACCTGTTCATGATTTGATCCCATAACCCCAGTGAAGTGACCAGTCAAACAATGCTAGACATCAGCATAAAAACATGGTAAACTATTATTCATGTACAGCTGTATACAGCTTAGAAGCTCATGTAGGTCGGAATGGAATGACATCATGTATAGTTTTTTGACGATCAGGACACAGATGGTCGGATAGATCAATACTCAAATATATATTCAGTCTGTAGACTAAATGTATTACATGTCACACTGATTTGTTGAGAGCTGTCACCCGAGAAATGAATCAACAATTTTTAGACATTTTGTTTTGGCAGAGGAAGTTACTGATATGAGTGATATCAACTTGTGTTTCAATTAATTAAATCATTGTTCATCAATTTAAGCATTTCAATGACAGGAATCTGCCTTTTTCAATAACTCTTTCTGGGGGATGAACTGGTTTTTAAGCTATCTATCACAAGCAACAGGTAGATTTTCTTTTTACCTGTTACGTCATAAAGTACATTAACAGACCAGTATCATATTTTAGCGACATACTAAATGTAAATGTACTAGAAGATTGTTTGATTGTAGTTAAACGAGGGAGACAGACAGACACGAGCTATGGGTTGGAGAAGTAGACCGCCATGTTATCCACTAGCCATGTCCAAGGGCTTTGATGAGGAGTAAAAACAGATCACATAAACTAACAAATCGGCTTCATGTTGCCCTTTAACTCCGAGGGCAATAGGGCAAAAGGAAGATCCCGATCTGTCGCCAACAAATGGGTTCCATCGGAGAGGTAGAAAAGGACATCGTGATTTTCAGGAATGTTTTGAAAAACTTAAGACAGGGTTTCCAAATGGCTTTGCTGTCACATAGTTTTTGTCCATGATGTCAAAGTTCCAGGAAGATCATGTCTGTCAGTGTCTGTCACATGATCAAAGGACTGTCACATGCTCCAAAGATAGGCAAATCAAGCCATAGCTTCAGTCAACAAAACTAGTTCTGAGTTCAATCAAGGTCAGGAAGTGTCAGTAAACAAGTGGCATATCTCTTACAGTAGAGATTCAGGATGGGTTTTTATTGGACCTTCAGTGACATCAGTAGTCAAAAGTCACATCACAAACATCATCTTTTTTAATGCTTTTAATGGAATTAAAAGAATGGCAAAACTATGAATATTATTTTCTGAGAACAGCTTTAATTGTATGGTAAATATATTCCACTTACAGACTACTTTCAGTTGAACCTGTTGCGTGGGAAAACTACAGTATACAAAAATTAACTCCTGACTCTTATATGATAAACAAAATTAATAAAGTATAAAGTATATTGCAAAAATGCAAAAATATTAAATCTCAAATATGAAAGAGAATAATTTTGGTTTGTTTGTTTAGGGTTTAACGTTGTACTCAAGGGTATTTCATTTATATAACGACTGGTTATCCACTTCACACTGTACCTTGCCCTATTACAGTGAAAAAGCGAGGAAAAAAACATGTAAAAAACACCCCCGCGATTGCCGTAGCCACATGGTGTGACTTATTCATATACCCAATGGTCAACAGACAAACTCAATCTCGTGAACAGTAAATTGGAGTAGGATTAGGAAGCGTACACTCTGCTACTAAGCCACGGCTACTGGCCAAATAACTTCGGTGCTTTTAACATTTTGACTATTCCGTATAAAACAGCTCTGAGCTATCTACATGTGATACTTTAACTCAAACAATTATGAAGGAACATGTATAATTTCAACAAGATAGTTTTCATTTGAGGCCCTTGCTAGAGGTCATAAACCGCTTTTGTAATATGATAGACAGACTTTAAAACCATATCAGACAGGTTCTCTTGCACATCCGAATACAGTTATAGGCAACTGAAGCCTTCTGGTCAACTACCACAGATATGTAAATTACTAAATGACTTAATGTACACATCATGAAATATCAGTTTCAGAAAACAAGATTTTGTGAAGAATAAAAATAACGCAAACCCCCTAATTTCACCAATACATCGAAATACACTAAAAACTGGGTCTAGATGAACTGGAGCGATTGTGTTAAATAATTCCAAGAGTGAGACGACACAGCCTGAAGCCGACAAAGATTGTTCAGTCCAATTAGTCTGAGATTCGCAGTTCAATGAACTATGCACTAATTGAATAGGCAGAAATGGCTTCAAGTGAGGGATTGGCAAGATACGTTAATCAGATCTTTGGATACCCTAGTCGTTGAGAGATAAGCTCTGATAATGAAGATTGATCAGGAGATTATCAATTGGGAATAGAAACAGAAAGAATATTCAAAACAAAAAAGGGAAAAAGGTAAAACATTTTAAAATGATGTTGGTCACTTTAATTTATTTTTATCCACATTTGTAACAAAAATGTTCATGTAGTTTACTCAAGACAGAATGAAATGAATGAGTCATTGAATGAATGGAATAATGAGAACTGCCGGAATGAGTTATGTAGAGATGGATCCATGGAGAAATGAATCAATGAATCAACTGAAGGGAATATAAAATAGACCAAACACCATCAAAAAGACTAAAAATATATATATCCTATGAGGAAAGGGTAAGAATGTAACATTGTTCCTGAAGACAAAAAGGAAAAAAAACCGATAGAAATTGATCCATAACCGAGTTTATCTTATGTAGGTCAATCAAGATCAATTTCTCTGACAACGTCCAAGCTCACTAATGGTTTAAAAACCTTAGAGCAGGAGCGTTCGGCAGGAAGGATCTTCTTGCCTTGGGGGCAATCCGCGCTAAGGGGCAACAGGAAGCCCATTTTGTTTTGTGAAGTATTTGCATTGCCTCCTGTGACAGTCTGAGTCCTGTCTAGCATTTGTTTGTTGCCAATAGAGTCTGGAATGGTTTTTTGCCAATAGAATGGCAGGCCATCATATGAGTGAAATGATCTTGTGTACAACATTAAGGAATTTGAATATTTCAATACAGATTCTAGAAAGTAGGTTTTATATGAGATGATAGCAAATGAGATATGTCCCAAATCTGCATATTGATAGTTTTATGTTACATAGGACGCCGGAGGGTACAAGTAATGATATATATGCGGCTTAATGAAACTATGAGAACTGAAATCATTCACAAATTGTTTTTCAATTTTCTTTTTCTGCCTTGAGGGCAATATATAATAATAATATAATACCAAGTTAACAAATTCTCCATAATTGTTGATTTCTAAAATTCTCTTACATAGTGGTTTGTTCTTCAACAGAGCATTAACTCCAAGTTTATATTTTTATCTAAAAATCACATTTTGTTTTAAAGGCTATTCAGCAGTAGATAAACACTATTTAAATTTTTTTTAAAAATGATAATATTATTTGACAAGGAAAAAATTGTCAAATTAAAAATTTACTCTTCCCTATAGCCTTTAATAAATACCATACATAAATAATATTCATATTATTTTAACGTATAAATATTAAGACAATAACTTAATCATAAAGCTAATTTTCGCATTCTCCAAAATCCCACAGGCAAAATGCTCACGGGAGAACACTTAAGCAATTTACAAAAGTAATGTAACAGAGACACTTTGATAATCTAAGTCAAAACTTAATGGAAAAACAAATTGTATTCTACTTCTTTAGTATTTGCTTATTGGTTAATTTATAATTATATAACTCTTAACTTTACTGTTATTCATACTAAATGATAGCATATTTTTAATAGTTTCAATTATGATACAATAAAATTATGTTTTTATATAATATAATATTTTTAGTAGTTTCAATTGTGATATTATCACAATTGAAACTACTAAAAATATTGTAAATACTTAATAGTTAAACTATTAAGTATTTACAATTTACATATGTCACATTTTCATAATGAAAAATAAAATTAGTAGGCGATTGTTTTGGTTTCAGGGGAGTGAAAAGTCAAATAAGCACATATATTACCATAAACAATCAAGGGTCAAACATTACTCACAGCAATTTTACCCTCTTGTTCAAAGTTATGTACATTTCAGATGAAAATTTACATATACATTTTCAACCAAAGTAAATATACAATATTTATTGACGATGACTGTTCAATCATCAAATTTTCTATAAACAGCTGTTATGTGCAAAATATTTTATAACTGTTAAAAAACAATTACATGCAATGGAATGCAATCCCGAGCCCTTCACCTAAGGTACATGTAGGGATGATAATTATATATTTCCCTTAAAAATTTAGTTGCATTTCAAGCTCTTAGAAACTGTTTAATTGTATTCGTAAAACAAATACTCGTGTACCACATACTGCCTTAAGTATTGTTATTAGCCATTGTAAAAACATTATGATAATGCCTTGTTATGTTAAACTTGCCATCATAAACACAAACGCTACCACATGTATCGCAAGATGAGTCATGTACTCTATTGGATGTAGGTCAATAAATATCTCCAGTCTTATTTCAATGAAACAGTGGAAAATTTCGCAGCTGTAACCAAACAAATTAATAACTTCAAATAGACTATTTTCTAAACTAGAGTTTTATAACACATCGTTTAACTAGCCCACAGGAACAACGTTAATTATGTCATTAAATGCAATTGAGAGGTTTTTATGTGACCCAATGGCTCTCCTCCCTACAGATTCCAGTTTAGGCATGATCTTAACCCGTCTCAGATGTCACACAGTGAGGCAGCCTGTTACTTATTTAATTACATGTACTAAAGCTGAGCGACCAGTGACAAAGTAGTTAATCCATTTTAAATTGTCTTTATTTCACATTGGTTGAGTTAGCACCCAAATGCTTGGATGTTTGTTTTAATTAACTTACTATGACGTTACATTTTTTGTATAGAAATCCATGTTAATTTTATTGCGAGGTTTCTTCCCCGTTTTCAACCGAAATAAGGCAAGTAACAGTGTGAAGTGGACAATCCGTCGTCATATAAGTGAAATACCATTGAGTACGACATTAAAACCCCAATCAAACAATCAAGTTCAATTGAAAGAGATAGATCTATCCAAATCCTCTCCACAACTCTGTACATTTTGTCCTAAAAGTAATCACATTTAAGGTAAGATATTCTGGCTTTGTAATACAATCTCTTGGTAGGCGAAGGGAGAACAAGTAATGGGTTTTGACAATCACACTGTCTGGGCAAACTAAAAACCTTCGGTTTTCTTATTTATTTTAACAAAAGAATACAAAGAAAGCCTGTCAGTATACTCAGGTTTCTGGATCACCTAGGGGTTAGTATACTATGACTTTAAAGAAAAAATAAACATAAAAATGTAGTTGCTTTCACTGATACACTTTCACACTGATTTATATTTCAGACACCTGTAATTTAGATTTAAAATTAAAATTGTATCTTGTCAGGTGTCAACAGAGATAAGAACGAAAGCATGAAGGTGACAGATAAAGACGAGTCTATATGATATAGTCATGAGACAGGTCTGGAGTCTAAACTCTACAAACCTTAATTAAAACTTTGCCACGGGGAAATTATAAAACTGAAAACTGTTCAGGCATCCAATTCACATACCGAACCCTACAGAACACACAAGTTCATTAAAAACCAGCTTTATTTAAAAATAAAAACATGGCATAAATCTAAAGGGATAAATTATTATCTGATGCATATATACAAGTGAGGAGGTTCAGCACACAGAAAAACCCAAGTGTGTATGTGTCTTACTCCTGTTTTATCTCTAATGCATGAAGTGAACATTTATCATAAACACTCTATTAAACAAACTTAGATACAGGCTTTCGAACACAGAAATACATTGTTTGATTGAAGTAACTTTGGGTCATATTATATGAAAGCATGCCAGTCTACTAGGTGAAGAAAACCACCCTCCATGTCATTAGCAATTTATACAATGGAAATACAGAAGTCAACAGAGTACACCAACCTACGTGTACCATTGAACAAGATTGATTGGTGTTTAAGACCATGCTGAAGGGTATTTCGCTAATAGGGTGATGTGATGGTTTTGAACACAATAAAAGCAGGGGCTAAGCCAGAAATCAAAAGTATGGTGTCATAAATGGACATTTTGCTTCACTTTTCAAATAACTAGGTGTCCAATTTGACAGTTTTCCTTTCACTTTCATGTTAAAGTTTCTTAAAAGAGGGTATCCAAATGAGGCAATTGTTCACTCCAGAGTGTCCATTTGGACGGGTAGACGGATGTCTGCCTAAGCCCTTGCATTAAAGGTATATGTTACGTCGGATAAATAATGTTGCTTCAGCACCCAGCAAAAAGAAAGAAACACAGGTCTCATTATTAGGGTAACCTTTAACAGGTTTAAAATTCTGACATAACAGTCTATTTTATTTCTGTTCTGAACAGTCCGCAGTGTACAGAAAAAAATGTCACTTTCTGAAATTCTGCAGTGAACAAATGACAATGTAGATATGTTAGAATTATACAGTATACCACAAGACTCAAATAGTATGCAGGGTGAGGTGTACATGAGAACAGATGCTGCAGAGTAAGAAAACAAGCTCATATAAATATACAGTGGGTTATATTATTAACCATATATATGTATATATGTGTGTGTCTGATTGGGCTTTAACACGGTACTTAACATAGTTCACTCACATGACGGCGTGCCAGACCAAAGGGTGAAGGAAACCATGTCATTGGAAACTATGAGGTCATTTGTCAAAAAGATTAAAATATTATACCCATTTCTTTTGGCTGCTGCGTTATTTTTGTTTCACTAGGGTTTAACACAGTACTTAAGCTTATTTCATTCACATGATGGTGGGCCAGTGGCATGGGTCATGGAAACCACCCTTCTGTCCCACCGACAAAGACAGGATAATCCTACATAGGACGTAATACAAAGACTTTACAAAACGAGCGGCTTTATGTTGCCTCTCAACTCTGAGAGCACCAGGGCAACAGGAAGCTCCCTCCTAACCCTCCACTATATATTTGTGATAATTGATTACACTAGCACGGGATGTCACTTGTCAAATATTTCTAAAGAGTGATGAATCATCTCACAATCTTATAAATTTTACAAAAGTAGAGAAAGAACTGTTTGGATAATGGATACCTTCACCGAGGCCTATCCCACACATGTACAAGACATACCCATATACAGGAGACAATAGTATTGAAACTGAGAAAAAAATAGAGAGTTTGAAATTAATAATTTGTTATAATATAAATTTAACCAGCAGCAAATAACTTTGTATTAGTTGGTAACCAGCATAGAACATACCTTTATAATGGTCCCCACTATAAGGTGTGCATTAAATACATGAAAAAATCAATATGCCATTTATAAGCATGTACAATTAAAGCTGGATAATGTGTCAGTCAATGTTTATTCCCAGCATCTGACGGAAGTGATAGGAAATGATACAGAGCTGTCTACCATCCATTAACTGAGTGTCTACTATTAACAGCACAATTCATCAGATACGTCATTACACAGTCTATATACAGTTGCGACACTCTAATTTGGAACAGTCCACAGCAAGTGCTTAGGAAGACACCCGTCCAAATGGACACCCTGAAGTGAAGAATTGCCTCATTTGGACACCCTGAAACCTTAACATGCAGGAGATAGGAAAACTGTCAAAAATGGACACCCAGCTATTTGAAAAGTGAAGCAAAATGACCATTTTGGTCACCATACTTTTGATTTCTGGCTAAGCCCCTGGTCCACAGAAATAACATCTACATGTAAGACTCCCTGCAGTAAAGCATATTTCTCTGTCCCAACTGCTAGAAGTTATAAGGTATATTACTTCAAGTGGGATACCACCTCTTTGATTGACCATATCTTATATTGTGGTTTTATGTCCTACTAAAAGTCACTTTACTCATTATCACAAGATCAATACAAAAATAAACTAATAAACTAAAATAAAATAAAAAAACACTTGATATCACAGGAAAATAAAAAATGACAATATACAAGACAGTCAGAAAACTCATAATTGCGCACAGACGATTGATGGGTGTTTAACACATTGCTTATGTGTCTTTATCAACCTCAACTCCAACAAGAGGAAGACAAATGCAATCATAAAATGTGCATGTATTGCTGTTGGAATATTAAATGTGCAAGACAAAGTGCCCAAGTACTTATGAAATAGCCAAGTCTCTCAGGCAAAATATGACATCATTTTAGAGTCAGGTTTAGAGTTTTAGTGTTGTGTAACCTTTGAGGTTTAGTATAAACCCTAACTCGAGTTTCATCTTGATATAAGATAACCATGAAGCTTCCTACAACCACCTGCTTCTTTCATTAAAACATGACTATCACTTTGCCATTTAGATTGTTTGTTTGTTTGATTGGGGTTTAACGTTGTACTCAAGGGTATTTCCCGTATATGACGGATTGTCTACTTAGCAATGTTCCTGGCCTAATTAGGGTGGAAAACCGCGAAGAAACCTCGTAAAAACCACCCCCGCGATTGCCGGAGCCACAGCGTGTGACTCACTCATATACCTGAGGGTCGAC
>JAVFBX010189125.1:0-13586 GCA_034783855.1 Mopalia kennerleyi | reverse complement strand
GTCTCATAGAAATAACATGTAAGACCCCCTGTGGTAAAGCCTATTTCTCTGTCCCAACTTCTAGAAGTTTTAGGTTATATTGAATAAATGACTCATAGTCTCATAGAAATAACATGTAAGACCCCCTGTGGTATATATTAGCCTATTTCTCTGTCCCAACTTCTAGAAGTTTTACGGTATATTGAATAAATGGCTCATAGTCTCATAGAAATAACATGTAAGACCCCCTGTGGTAAAGCCTATTTCTCTGTCCCAACTTCTAGAAGTTTTAGGTTAATTTCTGCTTTTATGTCAAACATTTTAAAATAATCTCCCAGGCATTAACAGTCTTAATTCATACAGTGAAATTAATCTGCTTATATTTTTGCTTTTTAAACAAATTGATCCATGCTTTATTATTGGATATTACCTGCAGCAACATGAGTACTTTGAGCCAATGGCAATCCGGCAACAGTTCGGCCAAAACCGACCAGGGGGTAGATGGGTAAAATAATATCCAAATCAGTTTTGTTGACAGTTGATCGTAACACCTTTACTACATGTACCTCATTTATTGCATGAGGAAAGTGTGTGACTGGGTACTTTCTGGGAAAAGTGTGAAAAAAGTTATCATTCATCGTTATGCTAATTAATATACATTTTTAATTAAAAAGTTGTCTCATTTTTCTCGAACTGTACTACTTACTTTTTTGACCATTCTTCATGACAATTTCCATGCTTGGCTAATTTAGCTACCCTAATCAAAGAAAGTATTATAAATACATTAAATAAATAAAAATGAAATTCATCAAAATGAATTTATCTTGTCATGGTATTTTCCCTGCTGCAAAGTGGGTCAAGTTGACCTGTTATAAACTTCATAAAATACATCAAATACATGGCGTTAAGCACCAATCAATCAATCAATCATAAAATACATGTTAAGACAATACAATTTTGCTATTGATTTGCCTGAATTCCTAGAATATTGTTGGTGTCTGCTAGCTGCCTCAGAGCACTATTAGTCAGTCATTTCATAGACTAAAGTACATAATACCAATTTGTGGCCTCATGCACAATGATTATTTTGACTTTGTCTTATTTTAAACATGTCTTGTTTCCTGTGTTTGTATTTTGTCATGTTTATTTTGCAAATGTCTGTCACACGAAATTGGTCTTCTTCACCCATTGGACTGCCAGAGGGCTGGGAGGGGGGTTTACAAGGTTTCTTCTCAGTTTTCCACCGTTATTAAACATTCTGAAGTGGATAATCCGTCGTCCTATAAGTGAAATACCCTTGAGTACTACGTTAAACCCCAATCAAACAAACAAACCAATCCAATAAAGAAATCAACTTATCAAACTGGCAAATCAGTTTAGTCATTAGTAACTAATAAAGCCTAAAATTAATGCAATCAAAATAAATTCTGTTAATTACAAAACCCTCCTTCAAACATGGTAAGAAATTCATCATTGCCATCATCAATAATTGATTAGCCATATTAAACTCTCTGATATTTAACACATTAACATTGTCTTCAGTCCTCCTACTATCTGCCAGTAGCAAGTGTTTTCTCTTTTACATATGAAATTCTAAAAAACCCTTTTTTGAAATTTCCAATGAATTTTGTAAATGCATCTTGCATGATCAGATAATATTTGATAATGGTAAATTTTATACTGTAAACCTGGATTTAAATTTTTAGTTTTTAAAAAATTATTATAAGCATGATATCAGATGTTTCCCAATCCTTGAAAATTTGTTTTACTTACCTGAACAACTTTCGGGGTTATCACTTCAATTACGATTACTTCCAAAAGAGAGTGAAAATAACCCAGCATGTTTTTTGTGTTTATTAAACAATATTTAGCATAAATCATATTTAGTCCAAATATTATGTGATTTTCTGAAAACCGAATTAATTGATGATTATTCAGGTAATAGACTTCATGTAAACTTTAGGACCAAGATTTTGACCTGGCAGAAATTGTATATCTAATTTTATTGATTTCTTTCGTTTGACATTGTAGTTGAAACCATTAAATTATTAAGAAATGACGTAAATGAGATGAAAAAATGAATTTTTCAAAACATTTTTACTGCATGAAACTAGGAAAACTCTTCTTTTTTTTTCTCAGTTTTTTTTAATAAGTTTTTTTTGTAAATGAATATTTGTTTGTCTTCAATGAACAGTGTCAATAGTTTAGAATATGTAACATTTCTTAAATATTATTACGTTTATAGCATTAATGTCATCCATGTGAAATGGATAGCTTTCAAATGAAATAAACACAATGCGGATTGAGAGGAAATAATTGTAAAAAATTGCAATGATGTTGACGCTGATATAATGGGTCTACACATATAGCTGGAGTGATTATAGGTATAGACTTGCACCTTTCAAACTGTGGTCTTAACAGTTCAATCCAAGTGGTGTTTTCTGTCAGCTGGGGATCATTAATTGGGGTCCTCTGGCTAAGGGCTGTATTGTTGAAGTAAAATTTATTCTTCCTGGAGAAACATTAAATTTCCAATAATTTTTCATTTTAGTTTTCCAATTTTTATGTATTTTTATGTATGTTACACTTTACATGTGGTAAAGTTGTTCTGCACTCTCTGGAAGTACTCCAGCATCACTCCCCCGTACTCCGACTTTACTTCCGTCATATATGTCAAATATTAAGATGAGGTTATTTATGACAACTACAGACCCCTGTATTCATCTGAAATGTTTATTAAAACGCCCCTTTTTTTTTTCACCCATTACAGGATTTGGGTCTTGAATTAAAACTGCATTTTTTCATTTACAATACATTATATCATTGTTGCCAGTATATTTAAATATTTATGTTATAATCTATTTATGTTTTTCTCGTTAACATGTGGGTAATATTTGTTCCTTTATAATTGGGTTCTCTAGCCTGATCCCGAACCAACATCAGAAGAGGAAGATCAGGAAGCACAGCTGAGACAGTATTTCCGTAAACTCGCTGGAGATGATATGGAGATTGATGCTTATGAACTTCAAACAGTTCTAAATGAAGTCTTTCAGAGAGGTAAATATGCAAATATATTTCTGTAGAAAAATTTATGAAAAAACAGGAAACGCTATATAGGGCTGCAATAAAAAAAAAATTCCGAGTGCTTATCTTATCTTACAACATTAGAGTGATGTCCCTTTGCAAAATAATGTCACTTTACGGTAAAGCAGAGCAACTCCACGATATTTAATTTGAGCTATATAGGCAATATTGCAGGTTTAAAAAAATCTTTTAAACCTTGTGACTATTATTTTTCGCAAAAGTAACAATTTATGCTATATTTTTCTGTATTATTGACAAAAGGCAATTTTTAAGTATAATTTGCCATAAATTTTCATCTTTTTGCAAAGGACTGTCACTTGAAATAACTCTAAAAAAATCATATTATATATGAAAATTAATGTAGAATTTGATAACATTTAAGTCCATATTCTCAAACAATCTTAACAAGGGTGCTTAGGATCTTTACCATTTAGTTGAAAAATAGTTAATCCGTAGAAAAATGCTGTTATTATCATTAATAAAAATTGAATAGATTAGTTTAAAAAATTCTTTCAAGAACTAACAGTATTTATATTTAGCTTGATATTTAGAAAGAATGTTTCAAATTGCAGTTTTTTGTAGTTCGTAGTAATACTCTTTTTATAATGTTTGAAAATTTGTTGTTGTTGATATTAATGTGTTTTCAAATAACGGAGTGATTAACAGAATTTATACTGCACATCTATTCTATATATACTTTGAATATATTAATCTACAGCTTACATTATTATAACCTTTTACAAACAGCGTGTGTATCTTTTCGGTATCATCATTATAATCAATCAATGGGAAGACAGATCAAATAGTGATCAGCATTTTTATTCCTGTTCTTAAATATTAATAAATGCATATTATGGGTTATGGCTATATAGGCCTGCAGTTTATATTCTCATTGATAAATGATATGGTTTTTAGGTTATTTCCATTTTAATTATTACTGTTCATATTTATTCGATAGTTTGGGAGGGAGCTTAACTAAATAGTAAAAAATCATAAGAAAGACAATAATTTCATTTGACTTATTTCAGTTCATAGTGGTCAATAGTTATCATAATGTTGAAAATTTAAATTTACGTCCTAAAAATTAACAGTTTACCTTTTTTTTTTTTATATCTTTACTAAGTACATATAAGGTAGCTTACATTTTTTTTTTCATAAATATTATTTCATTTTCTGAAATACAATATTTACTTTTTTATTTTAAATCTTTTATCGCATTGAGAAAACTAATGTTTGATTTGCACCTTTTTTTTTTCCTAGCATTTGGTAAGAGTTGAAAATTTACAATATCCAAACTAACACTTTTTAACATCGGTAGCGGGGGAATGGGTCTGTGTATCTATAGATACAATGTATCTCGTATATTCTACCTGTCTGGTATATGTATCTACATTGGAGTTACCTGTATCATCAAAGGACTATACTAACATAAATAACAGTCGTCTCTCTCTAATTCCATTTTTTCCATCCTGTAGAAAATAAGCACAATTTATTAAGAATGCAGTCAAATGTAGACAAGTTTAATTCTCTTTAATTTAAGTTTTCTGATAAACATCTGGCAACCTGTTATTTAAACTAATAAAATCAATTTATAATGCATCCGTGTTCTGTTGAACACATACATGTATATCTGTCTCTGCCCTCTGGCTAAGGATGGTTTGTTTGAAAAGTAGCAATACTGTCTTTACTTAGCACTGAGGAACATTAACTTTCCAACATTATGGAAACGCTTCACATCTTGGTTGTGCTAGTGTCAATTATTTTAGGAATACACCTCTGTCATATAAGTGAAATACCCTTAAGCACGGCATAAAACACCAATCAATCATGGTAAGGCAGCTATGGCTTTGGGAAAATTGTAGATACATATTTGGTAAAAGGCAAATTATCATAGACATTCTGATATCTTTGAATACAAGCTGGCTGGAAGAAAATTATCATATATATAAATCCCCCCCCTCCCTAAAAATACATAATCATCCCCTTATTCCAGCCTTGGCTTAATATACCAATATTATAATGCATTTTAGTACATGGGATTTCCACTATGATCTAGGCTACCCTCTTAAAAGAGATGGTCAAGAAAGATCGAACTTTTCTTACAAAAAATAAAATTATAACTTTTCAAATAATTTTTAATGGAGAATGTCCACAATTTCAAGTATTTCGTCATGAGATTGAAAATGCTAAGTTATCTAGTACCTACAGACATAATAAGGAATGTTTCATGAGGTTTCTTTCTGGGTTTGTTTATGGGTTTCCACCAAAGATGGGCAAATGAAAGTCCTCATAAAATTAAAATATCCAAGAGTATAAAAAATGTAATAAATAAATATTGAAAAGCTTTAGGCAGAAACATGTCAATACATGTATGCTGTATTACAGCCATTCAGTGTTAAAGTGTGTAATAGGTAAATATTGCATGCAAGGATTAATGAAAACCGATTAAGGCTGTTGCCAAGTTAATCTTGCTTTAAGTCTTGCTTTAAGAAGCAATATTAAACAGTAATTCTTGAAATGAAACAGATGTAATTAATTTTTCTCAACAAAATTGTTTATCCATTTGTGTATCAATGTCTCTTACTCTGTTGGGGTCATTTGGTACATGTCTGTGTGTGTTCATGTTAATCTGTGTTAATCTCTTTCTCTAATCTAATCCTGGATGATTAAGGGAAAGCTATAGGTAAGAGGTCTGGTTCTACCTGCTGATTGGTCACCTGCTCATTAGATAAATCCATGTGTTAAATTAGACGGATTATCACCTGATGCATGATTTATTTTGTTTTCAATGTAGACCTCTTTATTACAGTACCTGTCACTTTCTTTGCTGTACACAAAATCTTTATTTGCTTTGAATTATTTTAAACAAAACTACAATTGCAGAATTAGTTTGTAAATGTATTGGATTTGGGAACAACATTGGATCTTGGGAAACTCAAATTTATCTGCTGATATTTTTCATATTTATAACTCATATGGTTTCAACAAATGGCTTTATTAGCCACGAATCCAAAAGTTCCAAAAATATTGCTTCTCTCTGACCCTGCACATGGAGTTGAGGGACCAAAATAAGTTACCCTGGATGTTTGTATAGTCTCTGATTTTGATGTTTCTCAGTGGCATTGAAAATGGTTTCCTTGACCCATTGGACTGGCACTCTGTCATATGAGTGAAATAACCTTATGTATGGCATTAAACTTCAATTAGCTAAAAAATGTTATCTACCTTTATCTTGCTATCAAAATGATTTGGCTCAGACATGTATGACTTTATGTACCATATTCCACAGTTACGGTTTCTTTTCATTATATTTATTACTATCTCAACTATTTTATTAGTTTATACCTTGAATACCTAATCTACATTAAGAATATCAGAAGTTTTGTTCAGATCGGTTACTTATTTTTTGTTAATAGTTTAAGATTCCTTCCATACATTTTCCTGCCAAAAACACAGGCTGTGTCTTGCTCATCTGCTGGCCTAATCTATCTTACTACTCTATTTTCCATAGTTTGTTATCTATGCTGTTAAATTGCGAACTTTGGTACTCTCTTTTAAACCGTGTTATTTGTTGATTTGTTTTCAAGGTTTGGAAGTTTGTTTGATGAAATCCCTGTGTTTTTTTTTTTTTTACATTTAAAAGTTGTGTTCAATCTTATGTGGGGTTTTTTCTTGGGAATTCTTTCCTAGTTTTTCTAATCTGTTAAGTTTCCTCTAATGTGTTGCCCATCTCTGTAAAATGTAGAAAACATATATTTCTGAGGCTAGGGAAGCCATTATAACTTTCTTCATTCTTCCATTCACAGCGGTTGGGGGCGGCTTACTCTTTTTTCTTTGTTACTAGCAACTTTGATGCTAGACCTCCCCCCCAAGCATCCTGTTACTCTTGTCTTAGAGGGACAAGAAGCTAATCTGTTTGTGATGTCTCAGTACTGCGTCTATTGATTGCTCAGTCTTTGCCCTTTGCCCTTGATTCTTGTCGGTCACCTCAATGGGGGGTTTCCCTTACCAGTTGAACTGACCTGCCATCCTATGAGTGAAATAACCTTCAATATGACGTAAAACCCCAAACCCCTAAAGAAATACTTTGTAATTTTACTTTATTAGAAACTATTCGATCTGTTCTGTATATATATTCTTTGCTTTTCTACTCCTGTCCTGTTATTCATCGCTTATCAATGTTATTTATGTCCGCTTCTTACATTTCCACTCTCGGGCTTTCATGTTTTCTGGTAATGTAATTAACCAATAAACAAACAGTGGCTTGTTCAATGTTAAATGTTCAGTATATGTTTCTCTTCTGTTCTGTGTCCCATGTCATCTTATTGTAACCTCATTCCTGAATCAAATCGTCAAACATTTGTCTCGTCCAATACTGTGGTCTGGTTATGTACCGTAAAGTATTATGCCTATTTCATGACGTAGATAGCATCTCAAGCAGTTCACATATAAGCAATCACAAAATTAGAAATCTGTTTGCACAGCCATAGCTTTGTATGCAGAAGTGAGTCTCCAAACTGCAGCAGAATTTATGATTCTTTTTAAGCTAGAATAACTCTTGAGTATAATCACATACACATTTATAGCTCCCTGGTATTTTTATTGATGCTATTTGGATCTGAGATAATCCTGTAATTAACAGCCTTGAGAGGGAGCTTCCTGTTGCCCTGGTGCTCCTAGAGCTAATGAGCACTCTGGAGTCAATCTGTTTCTTGATACATGTATGTCTTTTGTTTGTTCTTCGGTCTAGTCATTGTTTGTTGCCAGTTTTGTCCAGGATAATTTCTTTTACCCATTGGGCTGACAGCCAGTCATATGAGTGAAATAACCTTAATTATGGTGTTAAACCCCAATCAAACCAACAAACTGGAATTCAATGATTTCAGGACCGTATTTACCTACTTGTGGGCCCTAGGTTAAGCTCATCGGTTGGCCCACAAATTTATACGAAAGTTTGCATGTTTCAATATCCAATATCCCCAGATTCCCTTGGGCCCAAGGACAATGGCCTACTATGCTGCCTATTGGTAAATCCACCCCTGCAGATATTGCTGGGTCGATAAGAAGTCACTGTCGCAGACATCCAATGGAAATCAATATAACAGTATTTAGGCTGCAGGCAAAGTCTAAGTTTACTCATTTGATGCATACCTCCTGATGAGATACAGCTCTGTGATTGGCCAACCAATGCAAACCTCCTGATCAGCTTCAGTTCTGTGATTGGTCAACCAATAGATGCCATTTGCTGTATGATTTTGTCAGATCTACATCTAGCAACAATAAAATATCAGGGAGCTAAATTAGATTGTTTCAATGACAGTCTCAAAAAGTTAAAACGGTGATGTTGCAGGTGGTTCTCTGAAGTGGAGATTCATGTCTGTTTTAGTAATGTCACAATTGTGACGTGATTAAAAAGTGCTCCGATCACGAAGGTTGTGACATCAGAGGACTGCCGTCAAACATATATTACCTCCCTTGCCAACTTTTTGATACTCTCATTTTATTTGGTGAAACATTTGCATGACCAGCTTTAGTAGAATTTTGAAACCCAGTGACCAGGCTCAACAGGTTTTGAAAAGTTCCAGATATTTGGTAAAATGGGGAGCAATCAACAAATATAAGCCTACTTTAAGAAGTCCTCTTCATTGAAACCTACTAAAATAATCTACAATTCTTATTTACATTAAAAATTCGAACTATTCAAGTGTTTTAACTGGTCTGTGTAAACACATTCCTAAAACAATGCAGAATTGTTGGAACTGTTTTTAATCAAAGCAATACTGTTTAACATAAAGTACATATTGTGTTTTTATAGGGGAAAGATTCCTTAACGCTGACTGAAATGAGGAGTAGTTAAAAAAACTACTAAGGAGAGATAGCAATGCTGTAAATAATTAAAGCTTTTTAGTAATTAATACTTTTTAATCATATGTTGATTAATAATTTATTCATGGTTTATCTTTCAGAATTTTCATTCGCTGGTTTTACCATCGACACTAGCAGAAGTATGGTGGCTATGCATGATGTATCCTTTCTTTGGTTGAGCAAAAAAATTTGATAAAGATTATGTCTAGAATTCGTTTAAGTAATTAAATAATTGCCAGTTTGTCAATTTAATGTATCTTAGGCAATCAAAATATTTTCTATCGTCCCTTACCTACTTCTACAAAAAACATCAAACATCTCCCAATTTGTCATGGCCTGTGGCCGTGGCTTGGTGGTAGCGAATGCCCTCACTAATCCTATTTCGATGTACAGGATAGAGTCCGTTTGTCAACCCTCCAGTATTTAAGTGAGTCACACATTGTGGCTCCGGCAATCTCAGGTTTACTCTCGGTTTTCCATGGTTATTAAACATGGGACAGTGTGATGTGGACAATCTGTCATCATATAAGTGAAATATTCTTTAGTACACATTAAACCCCAATCAAACAAGCAAACAAACCCAATCTCTCATGACGTTAAAAGCACTCAATCTCTTGGCAGTCAAAATTTCTAAAAAAATTGTCAAATATTACACTGTCATTAGGTGTCTTTTGCTTGCCTATCAATTGGAAACCCGGGTAAAAAAGCATAAAAAAATTACAATATAAAAAAAGTAAAATTTAAAAAAAATAATAATAATTTCTATCGATCCACTGTACTTTTTATTTTTGGGTAAAGAGCAAAGTGTTTAATGTCTAGTGGTTGTTAGCCTTAACCTAGTTCAGGGTGATATGTCAGGTAAACTGGGCTACGAGGAGTTCAAACTACTGTGGACAGATCTGAGGAGGTGGAAGGTAACATCCAAACTGTTTTGTAATTAAGCCCTTCAGGACAATAGTGGTCTAACTACACAGATTTCAGGATTTGAATGTGAAAATATGTTGGTTAAACTTTAAACTTTACAATGAGAAAGCAGAATCAAAACAGTCACATGGATGAAAGAAACACATAATATATTGTAAGGTAATTTTTAGATATCTTAAAGTCTTTAGGTCCTTGTTTTTTTGAAAATATCAACTATGTAGTTAGAGTTAGACCACTGTTGTTCTGAGAGACTCATTCGGCCTTTATCATATTGATTGTTTGATGTGCCTTTGTTTTTGGTATCTGGTGTCCTGTCTGGTCTGTGGTTTCAAGCTTGGTTTCAGCTGACAAAACATCATTCCAGATGTCATGTGGCTCTAAGTGTGGGGTAAAACCCTAATCAAATTATTGGAACATGATAGTCACAGACTTATTATTATAGTGTGTATTTTATAGGATAAAGCATTTTGATTATAATATAAAATGAGTATTAGGGTAATTTGCACTTTGACATCAGGTAATTTGACCAATTCTGTTTTTTGTTCTCATCTTTTGGGCATTTTACTGCAAACTGTAATTTTCTTTTTTTCAGAGTGTGTTTAGAAAAATGGATGTAGATCAGAGTGGAGCACTGTCGTCATATGAACTAAGAGCCGCCTTTAAACATGTTGGTGAGTGCTCCCTAAGCTCGAAAACATTTTTTACAAGAATTTCTTGTTGTCTTTCCTATGATTTTTGTCTTCATGTATTCAGAATTGAGTATTTTAATCTCAACTTTTTGTGTAGTAGCCCTCTGGCTAAGAGCAGTTTGTTTGAGAGTAGCAATGCTGTCTTTACTTACGTGTAGCACTGGGGGGAAATTAACTTTCCAACTTTATGGAAATGCTTCACATCTTGGTTATGCTTGTGTCAATTATTGTTGAAATACACCGCCATCATATAAGTGAAATACCCTTAAGCACAGTGTAAAACACCAATCAATTTTGTGTAGTATTTCGTGTCTTTGTTTTATTTGTGTATTTAACAGAAGTTCTGTGTACAAAATACACGAGATAGGCTGGTCTGATAATCGTATAAGAAATAATCGATAATTACATAACCATTTCATTTTTCCTCTTGTAATGTTGTAGGCTTCAGTGTGAGCAACCAAACTCTCCAAGCCTTGGTGAAGAGGTATTCCACAAGAGATGGTACAATAGAGTTTGGTGACTTCGTGGGCTGTGCTGTCAGGTTGAAGACTATGATTGGTGAGTTCTCTTAAGAATTCTATTTAAGTTTAAGTGTTAAATAAATTTGCATATTGCTATTCCCAATAATAGAATGTTTGGTTAAAAAATTTGAGAAACATAATAAAAAAAGATTTTACCCAGTAAGTCATTGTGAAGGACTAGAATTTTTTTTTTTTTTTTTTTTTAGAAAAATATTATTTTTAAAATATATTTTTTTAGGGTATAGAAAATGGGATAATATTGTTTATTCAATTGTTTAAAATACTTTATTTGGAAATAATTGAATTTAAAAAAAAAAAAGATTAATGTAAGGACTTTCTATGATCATTCCCATTGTTGAATTGTTTTTTCGTACATTTTCTTTTGGCTAATTTATGATCATCAAATACGCCTTTTACAAATACTTTAAGATTGTTTAAAGCTTGTAAATTCTTGATAAATTAGAAAAGCCAAATATGGTTGGTAACAGAAACCTTTGGCTGAATTTAATATATACTGACCGAAATTGAATCTTTGTTTAAACAGAAACTTTCAAGAGCCTTGAACTTCAGGGAAGTGGTCGAGCTTTCTTCACAATGGAAGACGTAAGTTCATAATAATATTTTGATAGCCCTTAAAAGAGCTTTTATGAAAACCCTTTGTATTACGATTAAAATCTCTGATTATTATTACATTTCTATAAATTATGAAATATTCGTAGCTGAAAAAAATAAATGTTGATTTTTTTTAAGATAGATTACACCAGATAAGAGTTCAAAGAATAAGACCTTTCGGCTACCTCCATTTGGAATGCAAATATCACCATATACACTGTATGGTCAACTGTTTACCATAATTATATGGTTAATTGGGTTAAAGGTCTTCCCAAATGGGTTTTAAATCAGATTTAAAGTGACTCAATTCCAAAGATAATATTGCCAACTTATTTTTAAAAAATATCCCGTATTTTTCCAATTCATAGATTTTTTTTTATTCACTTACAAACTTGGAACTTTGCAAACAAGTTATTCAAGCTGTGACGTATGCAGGGGAAATTTCCGTCCGAACAATCCGAGTCGGATAATGCCGAGTCCGTACCGGAGATACACGATTCGTTGTCGAATAATAAATTGGCGGCGATGTTTCTATAGATACTAGTCACGTGTTCTTTTCTCCTGATGACGTCACTCGCTACCGCTGAGCTGTATGTGCTAATAAATGTTATATGTTTGAATCCCAATTTCTCCATAAGTTTTTTAATGAAACAAATTGAAAATCGTCCAGTGGACATTGAATTTTTTTTATAAGTTTTCTAGGTGTTTACCATTTGGGAAGACCTTTAACGATGTTAATATTACTAGAGTTTTGAGAAATAGCATTTACTATCACAGATTTCGAAATGTTAGGGATTTTGTCAAAATAACAGTTGTTTTATATAAACTGAGAAAATATTCAATATTTTATCCCATGTCTAAATTTTAGGCAACGGGCTTCAATTACAGTATTGTTTTTACTAAAAAGTAGGCATCCGTTATTGAAGAACTAGTGTGCCATCGTAAGGGACCATCTTCAAATAACAGAAGATAATAAATGTTTTGAATGCAACACTTTTAGGTAAGTTTTTCTCATCTAGGACTAATCGTAACCTCGGGAGGGATTATTGTTTATGTAGATAACCGCTTTCAGTGTACAGTTAGAGAAGATGTATCATCTAAGAATAGAATTGATGATCTTTCCGAATATCTTTTTCTTGAAATTCACTTTTTTCACGTTCTCTTATTACCTTGTTGGAGCTATATACAAACCACTTGGTAAATCTATTGATGATTTCAACTGTTTTTATCCTCTTACTCCAGTCAATTGCATCACGAGCAAAATGAATATTGTCAGGTGATTTTAATATTGATTATTGGAAACTGACTCTCATCGAAAATCAAATGATGTCTTTGTGATCCGTAAGTGCCATCACTTCCCACCTCAATATACCAAACAAAATCCGTGTAACAACCCACACAGCTAGTCTTATAGACAATCAATTTTATATTTTTTTCCAACCAATATTCTTGTTGGTACCTTACTAAATAAAACATCTGATAATTTCCCTATTTTCAATTTTTTACAAGCAACATTCTCGTGCAACCTATACTCGAGTCGTCCCTTACCGCCAAGAAGAAACCGGAACAAGTATTGTCTTTTAGACAAAAGTTGAGCAGTTAAATTGGTCTGATGTATTTTCGAGTAATGATACTCAGTTTGCGCCAGAAGACTTTGACGAGTATTTCACGACCATTGCATCCGACCTTGACAAGCAGACTCCATCAGCTACAAAACGCTTCTGGGATTATCTTGGTTCTTCATTGGTCCTTGAATTCATTCTTTTCAATTCTCTACCGTTACTCCTGAACAGGTAACGATAATAATTAACAGCCTCAAATCCTCATCCCCAGGAATAAATAGTATCCAAATGGCTGATCTGAAAGCAGTATCTTGTCTCATTTCCCAACCTCTTGCATATATTTTCTATTT
>JAVFBX010189114.1:0-13586 GCA_034783855.1 Mopalia kennerleyi | reverse complement strand
CCCCCCCCCCCCCCCCCCCCCCCCCCCCGCGTGAGATAATGTGATACTTTTTAGAAGTTACAGTAGCATTTATACACAGCAGTATATATGCACATATAAGTCCAACCGTTGCTGGACAGAAAACAAGCAGCACCTAACGCCAACATTAGCTATACAGTGTGGGGTAAGTCACTGCTGGCGGAAAAGAGGCATTCGTTCGAGGCTTTATTCACACATGTGATAGCCCCTCCCTCCCTCCCTCCTACCCCCAACCTCGTATTCTTTTAACATATATTAAACATAAGTAAGTATTTTTATCTACTTACTAGACGTGTCAACGCAGTTAGTGCAAAAAAGACATTTATATTCCATCAAAATATTGAAAAAAAATATGTAGATATCCTTTGGCTCATGATATAGCCATGGCCGGTAACGTCCTCTTTCCCACATAACGTACCTGCGAGGTTACTGTTATCGCACAAGTGGTTTGGGTCTATTCAGGGTACAGGCCCATAATCTTCTTTTTGATTTCTTCTCTGTATGGGGTACTTTTTTTACACGGTGAATACATTTAATCAGAACAGAATCGCCGATACACACCTGGTATATAATCTGCCTAGATAACAAAAACGCTCATTGTGTGCTAAACTACTTCAGGTTAAGACTTAACCAGTTTCCCACACACCCAATTTATGAATAGTCAGATTTTTAAAACACTGCACTTTTGCGTCTTTTATGTTTATGGCGTTCAAATCAATTTTTAAATAAATAATTTGAAGAAATTCATTTACACAAGGTGTTTAGTGAAAGTCCAAAATGGCGGGAAAAAAGAGACTGATGCAACCACTCACCTGTGAATTGTTGAACATTCTACTGGATTTACACTTTGGGAGTTGCATTCATCATCGACAACTCAATACATCAACCAATGTCAGTACACCAACCAAAGTCAATAAGTCAACTAATCTCAGTGAACCAGTCAATGTGAATCCACCAATCAATCAATCAGTGCACCATCCAAGGTCAATACATCAACCATTGTCAGTAACCAACCAATGTCAATACCCCAACCAAATGCACAAAACATGGCCAACACACCAACTAAATGCACAAAACATGGCCAATACACCAACCAAATGCACAAAACATGGCCAATACCCCAACCCAATGCTCAAAACATGGCCAACACACCAACCAAATGCACAAAACATGGCCAATACACCAACCAAATGCACAATACATGGCCAACACACCAACCAAATGCACAAAACATGGCCAATACACCAACCAAGGTCAATTCCCTAACCAAGGTGAACACACTAAATAATGTGAATCCACCAACCAATGTTAATACACCACACCAAAATGTCCGTACACTAGGGCAATACACCAGCCTAGGTCAATACACCAACCAAGTTAAATACACAAACCAATGGCATTACACCAACCAATGTCAAAACACTAACTACGGCTAATACACCAACAAAGACCAAAACAGCTAATAAACAATCTATATATATAATAAAAAAAAAAGACCAAAACAACAAATGACAATACAGTAGTCAAAGTTAATACACTAACCAAGGTCAAGACACCAGCCACTGGCAACACACTTACCAAGGCTAATACATCAACCAATGCCAATACATCAACCGAGGCTAATGTACCAGCCAAGGCCAATTCACCAACGAAGAACAAGACACCAGCCACTGGCATCCCCACTAAACAAGGTTTATAAAAAAAAACAATGACAATACGGTAGCCAATGTCTATACACCAACCAAGGCTAATGTACAAGCCATGGCCAATACACCAACCAAGAACAAGACAGCAACCACTGGCAACACACTAACCAAGGCAGATACAACAACCAATGTCAATACACTAACCAAGGTCTATAAAAATACCAATGGCAAAACAGTAGCCAATGTCTATACACCAATTATTTAAGACTAATGTACCAGCCAAGGTCAATACACCAAACAAGGCTACTACACCAACCAAGGCCAATACAACAACCAATGCCAACACAACAACCAAGCTCAATTAAAAAACAATGGCAGTACAGAAGCCAATGTCAATACACCAACCAAGAACAAGACAGCAACCACTGGCAACACACTAACCAAGGCCAATACAACAACCAATGTCAATACACTAACCAAGGTCTATAAAAAAACCAATGGCAATACACCAGCCAATGTCAATGTCAACACCATCCAATACATCAACTTATGCCAATACACTAAACAAGGGCAATACATAATCCAAGGCTAATACGCCATTATATGTCAAGGAGGTGACATTGCTAGTTATATAACACAAAACAATAAAATAAAATACACAAAATTACAAAAAATCCCAGATATTTATATAATAATAAATGCCAAATAACTAATTAATGGCATTAAGCTGTAACAAACAAAAATGTTACAATAAAACTAATATTGCCAAAGCCATATCCAGAGTCAATAAATCAATCACTTTTGATAATATAACCAATGGGTGTTTACTATTAAAGGTCAATAACTATTAGGTACAATAATTCTATCCAGATGAAGAAACATGGAAGAATTAACAATAAATTGATTGAGCCCGACCTTGTTGGGCGTACACAAATTTTATTCAAATAAAGTTGATAAGCGTTTGCTCGATTGACACTCAATGAACAGTGGAGCCGGGATCTAAACTTTAAAGGTGGGATATCATACAAAAATCACAATATCTCCGAAAACAGTATAAATGACTTCGTTACCTAGTTATAGCACATACTATTAGATTTAATTTACTAACATCCATAGTTTTAAACAATAGAGCAGGCAAGTTGAGTCCCGAAGACTGTCATTTGTTGAGTCAATATACATAAATCATGGAGAATGAACTAAAATGAAAGTTTAATAGGCCTTTTCTAATGCTAATTGTGTTTTCGTTAAGTAACACATTTAGTGCCACGCGTGTTCGCTAATATGACAATGCTCTTCCTGGATTTTTATGCATTCTTCTACTGTAGGTTTCATGTTGCACTCAGACGAGTGATCGTCAATGCAGTTACCTGTTTGGATGAAATAAATTGCAATTTATCCCTGATGTACTAATTACCATAACTGTGAGGTAACGTAATCAGCATGTGATCAACCGAATCAACCAATCTCACTAACAAACACCAAAGGCGGCTTCCATTTCCGGTTTGTCCGCGCGACACCATAGTCCCGGCCGTCGTTATTCCAACATCAACAACTACACATGATGAAAATTTTATGCAAATCAGCTGACAGGTACACGCTCATGTGGTTCCAATTATAGAGATTTTCCTGGTTCATGGAGAATGCGGGGCCGATTCCACGATGTGTGCTGAATCGAGCTACCCGTCCTTATAAAACAAACCCTGCAGTTTAACCTATCTTCAACATGAACAAAGCACGGCTCTCATTATTATCCATGTAAATATAGCCAGAGAGGATATTGGCTACATTTGCATAAAATCAGGAGCCAAGCTCAACTTGACCCATTCATCAAACAATAATCGACTGGCATGTTTTACTAAGTTAATTTAGAGAGCATTTGGCGACTTGTAATTAGTTTCCACGACACGTCTAACAAGCTCTTTCTATTGTAAGCCAAGAAGCATTAAGTGGAGAACGGGTATTTACATATATCTATAAAAGTTATATCGATTATAAGATCAATACGGCAATCGAAACCTTTTCACCGGCCTTAAAGCTTTTCTATTATCAACTTTAACGAGAAAAAACGTATTGTAAAGAGTAAATGGCTTGCTTTACCTACCTAATATATTCACATACTTCACTAGGGCTTTATTTTCCCAACACCTCGCTCTTGGATAAATCATTAGACATGTCTGTGTCAGTAACCAAAGAGAAGCTACATCCAGAACGAAGTCATTGACTGACAATGATTTTCAAAGTAAAATGAAGGGGTAATCGAAGTAAAAAGGCGGGCGGAAATCCAGTAGAATTTGAATGAATTCGACTTTCACTTATTCTTTTTCACGCCGGATAAACATCCGATGAAAAGGATTGAAAATATCAATATCGTTTTTTTTTCTTTAGTTCCATTGAAGTCCGATCACATTGAAGTGAAGTGATGCGGTCAGGACCACTCGGGCGGGATCAAAACGCAACTCAATAACCCAGCACGCCGATCGCTTACATTAGCCATATATATAATACAACAAATAAATCCGCGACTTAAAACGAATTTTGGTAAGGAAGAGTGATTTACATATGTGTGGTGAGATGTCAAGGTAATTTGTATACTACAAAGTTATAAATACAGAAAGTCATCTCTGCTCGGCGAACCTAATCATTGATAATCTTTCCATTGAACACCTTGACAAAGTGTGAGACTGACAGGGCGGGAAACTTATTCCATATGCATTATTATGAATTCACTGCATTGAATCGGATTGAACATATAAGTCTAATAAAATTCTTTTATTGAGAACTATAAGGCTGAATAAGAACTTCACGCGACTAGGAAAACGTACACATTAAAGCAGTAAAAAGCACATAAGCGAAAGGCATCACATATTAATTCTGAACCCAAGCAGCAAAAATAAAGAATTTTTTAAATACGCTAAACTATAGTATAAGAAATATCCTATCTCTATATACCTCAGGTGACTGTGTAAAATAATAATGCCATAGAAAGTCAACTAAAAAAGGTGAACAGTCCGTCAACGGAGTTAATTTTCCTGAGCTGTATAGCTCTATTATTAACATAGTTAAGATAATCTAGTTAGCTGGGTGCTTGGGGATTCACCGGAATGATAAGTACATTCATAGGTTGGATTGAAGAGGATCGCGATCTCTGGCTTGTTAACAGAACAATTTTTACATTACTGTCAAGTGTGGAGTGTTAAAGTGAAGTGCAAAACGGTGTGAAAAAGGTAAAAGTTTGTGTGGCTGAGTGTGTCTGCTCTTCAAATCGTAAAGTAGCTGCCCTAGAAGATCACCCTGTCTTATACCACGATTGAAAGTTGACAAAAGCGACGCGGACAGATAATAGCACAGCGTCTCCTCACAAATCTGTCACTTCATATTCATGTGCATCAGTAATTTTTACATAATAAATTGCCGAAGGTCTGAGGGAGACAGAATAAGCGAGCCCGTGTACAACTCTATCGGACAACCCTGATAGAAATGCCGTATGAGTGCCGATACAATTTGACTGACCAAGACACAACATTTAACCGCAATTTCTAAATTAACATAGTTACATAATAACGTTAAATTTCAATGAAGGGACATTTAGTTTTTCATAAGGTTCAATAATAGGCACTTTTGACCAGCTAAACGTATTTTATTCATATAGCTTGCTTTGCTAACATCAAACGATGTTCAATTGTTGTTTTGCCAAAATATATTCGAGACTACCAATGTATGTTTATTGTTTTCATTCTGAGGTGCTGTAAATGTACATATGCACCTGCATTATCTTTGGGGTTTATTTTTAAGCACAACATTTAGTATTTGCGATATATTAATAAAAAAAGAAAAAAGTAACGTCAAACAGATTTATTAGGAAGCAGATGCACATGAAATCCAAAGAAAATCCCGGATTTATCTCTAAGGCATTATTTAATTTGCAACAGGAAATAAAACTGTTCGATGGACAATACAAGGTTGCAACAATTTATTTCCATCGGGGAGGTGTTTTTATTTTGCATCGTCCCTTTTTTCTCATTCATAGCCATTCTCTTTTTTAAAAAAAAAAGATTATGTCTTTAAAGTACGGTACGTCGGACTTCTGTTTCCTTTTAATGTCTTTCTTTACTGTGATACATTGATCAGTTAAAATTGTGTGTTTTAATATTTATTGATGTTTGGCTGAAAAGGTATTGAAATATACAACTAGGGTTCACCCTTTAAACCACAATCAATCAAACTCGGATTTGAGCAATACAGTGGCGTGACTCACTCCTACTGGCCAGATATTCTGCTTTTATTTGTTCATATGCTAATTGACCTTTCAATAATGTTGTGTATTAACAAAATGTGTTCAAGACGTCTGGTACCCTTTTCGAATGAGGTCAAAGTTCATGTTACAGGCATTGCCTTCGTTGTATAAATTAGTAGGAATGAATATTCGACGCTTGGGGAACTTTAATTGTTGCAGTTTGTTTAAAGCAATTCTGTAATACTATACTTATTGATAAACTATACATGCATCGTTAAATAGAATATCTCTGAGAAAAACGTTTGGCCTGTATTTTATATAAACATCTAATGACGAGATAAATGCAGTAAAAGCGACATGAAATATCAATTTTTCGATTTTAGGCAACGATATAGTGTTAAATATAAAAATAATTGGCATCAAAGGCATTGCCCTGGGAATTTTCGACAGTGAAATGATATAAGAGCAAAGTAAAATTATTTTGACTATTTGTTCAGTTTTATGTTCTTGGTTCTGTAGACGTTGGCTGGTAACCTGGCCACCAAGTGTAAACGCTGAGTAAGTTATATTTTGATAATACTATGATATGAGCGATATCATGTTAAATTGTTCAGCGCGATAAGAATGGGGTAATTAAGGTGAATGGGCTTGTACATGGTTAGGGTTACCAGTTTCTCGACAGCAAGACTCAATTAAATTACCCAGTCAAATGACATTGCTAAACATCCTAACAATACGCGTGTTAAGAAAACCTTACTATTATCAAAAAATCAATTAGGGTTGCGTGATTGACACACACTTGTGTGTTTCCAAACGATTGCTTTAATAGGAAAATGCGTGAGCAATTCCGGCCGCTTTACCAAAGACTCGAGGTTGTTGTATTTAGCGGGGTATTAGTTTCATGTGACAAATGAAGGCGTATTTGGGAAGTGACATATTGACGGTACGGTATTGAACATGTACAGTCCTCCAGATACAGCCGGAGTTTCAGAGACGCCACCTGTATTTTTCGGGGTGGATGGGGTCAACGTATCGAGTAAAACACACGGCTACTGAATTTCATACTAAGTCATTCAAGTCCAATATCACACCTGCTAGAAATTCTGACACGGAGGCTAACATGAAGAAATCCATTCTGTCAATGACTGTTTGAAAACTTAAACATTTTCAGGGAATTTATTATAATCCGCTGTAAATTACGCGCAAGTGTTTACTGTTTGCACCAACTAGTAGGCCTACTACACTGAAATTTCCATGGAAAATCTTATACTCGTCCTGTTTTACATAATCTATATCATAAATGCATTTGTTTATTTTTTCTTGTAAATTCTGGTAGACTTTATGCGAAAGTATTAATAGCAGGAGATAGTAATGAACATTATTATAGATCGATATTTTCTATAAGAAAAGAAACCCAAACAAACCACGATATTCTGCTGTTTTATAGATATATATACATTTTTTTAGATGAGATTATTCCAAAAAAGATTTGTTCATGCCATTCAAATAAGCTCGAGTGCGGCGTTAAGCGCGAAGCAACAATTAAACAAATTAAATTGATGTACATTTGTTTTTAAAAGTACTTTCTTCTATCCAATGTTTCTCGTTGGATATGTTTTACAGGCCAGTTGTCGAGGGCTTAGTTATAAGGCTGCGAAGTTTAGACTTTTCACACCTGCGCCAAAGTTTGCGTCATCGTTAAATGTGATTTTGTTTAATCTGATGTAAGTAAAAGGTTTCTTAGCATTTAGTTCTTGGTCTCAAATCTCAGATGAGATGTTGCAAACACGCACAAGATTGTTTACTTAACAATTGATTCATTGTTTGATTGATTTAATACAGAGAATCAATGCATTTATTTTTTTTAAAATATTTTTATTTATTTATTACTTATTGATTTATTTATCCGATGTCAGATTAACCGAATGGAATCCCAATTACAGATCAATATCCAGCACTATTGTTGGAAACAACCCGGAAAACCGATGGCCCTACGTTTGTTTCTGGCATACATGTACCAGCCTATCCAACTGTTTAGGTTTCAGTTGTTCCATGTCATCTGGTTAACTTTAAAACCATATAAGTTCTCTAGCCACTTATTTATTTGTGTTATTAGCTCTATTGGACAAGGCCTATTATGCTGTAATTTTGTATATTACTCATTCGTAGCTCTATTGTTTCAGATTCATTTTCTACATTGTTAAACTATAATGAATTCACTCTTGTACATGTCCATTTTGGACTGTCAGCATAACAACATGTAACTAATTAATACGTAACTTTCCACGAAACTTAATTTCACACGATATAGGGCAGTTACACTATACCGCGGCCGTGGCTTTGTGGTTAGTGTGTCTGCTACTAATCCTTATTCGATGGGCCATCAATGAGTTCGGTTCCTCCTATCGAGTATATGGTATATGAGTGAGTTTCACGATATGGCTCGGCAATCGCGTGGGTGGTAATGAAGAGGTTTCCTCTTGGTGTTCCTTCGTGTTTAAACAAGAACAGTGTGAAGTGGACAATCCGTCGTCATATAAGTGAAATGCCATTGGGCATGACGTTAAACCCCAATCAAACTAACTGCAACCAATAACATGGATATATAACAAGCACACATTTAACGGTCATCTAGAACGTAGTAGCTTTACATATATATATATAAATATATATATAGGGTAAGTAAATCATCATTGATTATATTCCAACTATAAAGGTAATTGTTAAATTTATGTCAAATCTTAAACAGACTGGTAACTGTTAATGCCAGACACTGCACCTTCAGCAAGAAATTTTTTAATTTTTATGAATTTTTTTTTCAGTTTTGACATCGTTGGACATCATAACGAACGTCTATGTGCGATATAAGATTAAAATATATTGAAAAATTGTTGAATTGAATGGAAATAAAAGCTGTACCTATTGTCTTTGTCTAATAATTTGTTTATTAGCAAAGAAAACGAACTTACAGTCCTTATATGAATATTATCACCTAAAAACCAAGTATAGTATGCCACATTCCAATAAACATTTTCGTTGGACGGTAACAGCGAACGCTTCCCGATAATATCCTTATACCTAACCGTGTTATTTTCTCAAAACTCGGCATGACAGACAGGAAATATTGCATAATCGTTAAAAACGTGTATTTTCTTTTGGTTCTTTGAGAATTGTTGACAATGGGTGTACTCTACAATATGACAGAAACTTTTTGCAATATTTTTTTACTTGTGTGTTTTACGGGACATTTTTTACCGTTCTGAGGATAGAGGTTTACCTTTCCAAATAAAAACTTTATTCCAAATGATTTCCAAAATTCCTTCTGTCATGTTATAACACTTGTGTGTAAACATGTTATAAACATGTTATAAAAAGAATTTTGAAAAAAAAAAAATTAACGGTTTTGGATATATTTACTTTTGTGTCAACAGTTACCTTCTGATTGCAAAATGTCATTACCGTATCAACCAGTGGGAAAATTATTTTGAAAACGGCATCTTAGTACATATTTCACAACATTTTTGCATTTAATTTCTAATTATTTCTGAAAATACCCCTACGGTACTCAGTCTTGCCTTAACACATGATCTTTATTGACCTGTCTATCGCTTTAAAACCTGTGTTAAATATAACCATCACCTTTATAGGTGCTTAGAATTTAATCAATTAAGTTTCTATTTCTGTGTCCGTTACAGCAAACCAAACAATTTCGGGGGATAATAATTAATACAACCAACTATTACAGTTGAAAGGTAAGTCATCTCCGCCTGTCTGGCTGCTACAGACTACCGTCGAACATATAGACAAACTTTGCAAGTTCCGTATATATTGTTAATTAAATCGGGGGTGTTATATTCTAGGTTATAACCATCTTGCTCATTTTGGTGTTGACTATGCTTAACTTGTCATGAGATACAATATATATGAAGCAAGAGAGCTCTCCCCGATTAGGAGATTGAAATGGAGACACCGATTGTGAATGCATGTTGACATGTGTTTTTTTTATTTGCGATTCTCTTCTGATTTTGGTTTGAACTGAATATATTTTGAATTGACGTTGACTTTTGTTTTCGACTTTATGTGTGATCGACGCATACAACAGAGGGGAAAATCGCACTTACATTTCACCTATTTCTTTTCTTGTATAAATCAGCTTTGCCTTCGACTTTTAGCCTTTGTCTCGATGTCACTCGAAAGAAGTCATTAAACCGCTAAGTGTCTTGTCTTTTAGCGAGATCTCCGAAAGGTCGTATAAAATGACACACATATCAAACTTGTCACAGAGCGAAGAAGCGTAAGCTTGTACATTCTTTGTTGCCAGGCATGGTACAAACTACACATTGAAATATAAAATCAAAAAGATCATATTGGAAAGAGAATGTTACGACCTCTTCTATGGTGTACATTGGATGTATATCGCTTTAAATAATGTTTCTATATAGATTAGATGTATACCATTACATACAATTATAGTCCATCATTATTAGCTGTAACACACCGTTGACCCTAGAGTTGTTTCCGGCATACCAACATATCCAATGCAATCAAACCGGCGATAGGAAGAGGCCAGAGGGTGTTTGGGTCATGGGGCGTGGACCAGAAGCTTACACACTGTAGATAAACAGGGCTATTTAAAACTAAGCGACTGATCAATGAACGTAAACACATCGCTTTTAATCCAATCGATCAAAAACTGTGTAGGATTCACTTGTTCCATGTCATCTGTTCAGCTCTAAAACCATGTAAGTGTTCTTGTAACTGTGGTATCTGTGTCCGTAGCTCTATTATTTCACATTCCTTTTCTACATTGTTAACTGTTCTGAAGCTTTCTGCAAATGTAACACACAAGAGCTCCAATGTTCGAAGCTCGTATCTATGATCATTTGACCGTTTCTCAGACAACAAAGTTCTATCTTAACTATAGTATTAGTCTTGTTCTCCTGAAAAAGTATCCGAAGCGCATTTTATCTTCCTTTATACTATACGATTTCCAATGACGTCACATCTTCCAGTCGGTGAAATTATCACAGATAGTTGATCGACGGACATCGGAGCTCTTCTACGCACCTTTGCAATGATCTTTAAAGCAGCGAGCAACAGGAGCAGATTCAGAAAAACTACTATTCGAATGACCGCAGAAACCTCTTGCATGTCACATTGCCTTCCATGTTGGGTGTTTGATACATATATAATCAATTGCCAGTTTGTGTACCTCTTAGCAGTTCTCCTGAGTTTCTTGAATCAATGAATGAATGAATCAATGAATCAATCAATGAATGAATGAATGAATGAATCAATCAATCAACCAACCAACCAACCAATCAATCAATCAATCAATAAATCAATCCATCAATCAATCAATCAATCAATCAATCAACCAACCAACCAATAAATGAATCAATCTATCAATATCTCCATCAATACAATATATCAATCAATATATCAATCAATCTATCGATGTTTTAGTATAAATCAATCAATCAATCACATGATAAATCAATCGATCTATCAATGTTTTAGTACTTCAACAAGTACATCTAAATATACAATTTTGCTACTTAATTAGAAGACATTTATCATCATTAGCTCTAGCATTGCACTTAATTTCAGTAAAATCAGGCACAGATAAATATTAACTAAATGTGACACACGCCGCAGGACTACTATGACACAATGACGTCATACCACCTAGCTATAATGACATGACTGGACTGTCTAGGCAGTGTAACAGCAGAGAAGATCAGACTGGGCGAACTGTAATCAAGTAATGGGAATGAATGCAACATTAAATTTAAATTAAATTACTTAAAAAGAAATTCCGCGTGGCCCAAGTACCGTAACACCACTGCCAAATTGATCTATTGAATTTATAAGATTTGCTATTAAATTTAAGTGTGGGCGTTTCTAAAACCAATCTGTCATAATTCTGACAGTCACTTTATCAATATATCTATATACTTCATTCATGGACAATAAGCTTATACAGAGTTATTAATAAGTTAAGTGGTCCTTTAACAAAAAACCTCCACAGGGCTCTCAATGCGACTATACGCTATAGAGGGTTGCATGTCCGTAGAAAATGGCTGGAACGTATACTTAGCTTAGCTGCTGACTGTAATGATTGACTCAAGTGCAGATCAGAGTTTTGCATGACCGTTAGATATAAAATGCCTCATATTTAACCGCCGCCAAAACAGTTAACACGCAGGGTCCAATCCTCGATGTCCGCCTGGTAAGAGATCCTTTTGTTCAGCTTGAAGTTCTACACAATCCCAAAGTACCTACTTAGAAATTCAAGAAAGCGTCAAAATATCAGATAGAAATGTCTATGTTGAAAAATGGATTTTTAAATCAAAATAAATGACGGGTGAAGGAGCGGGTTGAAGGTAGGCGAGTATTATTTGTGATTGAATTTAAGCTGTGTTATCCAATACTATATAGCACGACTAGAGTTATTAGTGTCACTAATGATAGCAATCCATGTGCCCTGTCTAAACGATCTCAGATTAAGCCAATACTCTATGATAGCACAGGTAAGTTGACAGCAGGTGAATGAACCGATTCATACTCGTCACACTCTGTGGATTATAACCTGAATGGTGTGATACGTAAAGGCTAGGGTGCAAAAAAAGCCCAGGTTCTTTGCGAGAAAACAAAGCCAGCACGAAAAGTGGCAATAAAAGTGTCACTATAAACGCAACTTTTTCCATTACCTAATATATGTATGTTAATCAAATACGAGCATTGTTAGTGGGACAATGGTCAGGGTGATTTTTGACAGCCTAACAGATATTAAAACCAGATACCAAATAAACACCACATAAATAACTCTGATTTGTCGCAATTAACGGAAGAAACAAACCCTGAGAGATTTGTTCCTCAACACCTATTTAGCTGCCGAGATTTTATGACAGCATCTTAAATTACAAGCTCCTGCATTCATCTTTAAGGGATATAACATGTCTGCTCAGATAACAATCATACAAAATGTTACAAAACAGAGACACTCGTATTATTCTGCAGGGCATTTTGCAGTTGCTCCATATATTCTCTTATGCGCATGCGTTCGTTTTGTCCCAATAACGTTAACCAAAATTGCTACACTTCGTGGATTAGGAATCGAGCAGTCATCATAGGGGGTTACGTGCCAAACATACACCTATTTGACTCGCGTTACTCCAAAGGGTGAAATAACCCAGTTTGAAGTTACTATAGCAACAAGCGCTGACAAATTGTTTTATGAAGCGACTTACTAGGAAAATTATAGAAAGAAAAAACGACAAATAACTTGTACATTTTAGAATTCAAGCTCCCGGAAAAGTCTTATTCCATTTTCACGCTTTCCGAAAGCTTGAATGCCCAAATGTACAAGTTACCTGTCCTTACTTTTCCTTACTAACAAAGTATAAAATTATCAAGAGGTGCAGAACATGTCCCAATCGGAAAACGTATGAAAATGTACATTGAAATACACGAAAATTTACTTATTTGGCCAGAAAATCACGGGAAGTCAAGAACACAAACAGTAGTATATACAAGGGGGGTTCTGGCGCAGTTTTTCCTGGGGACCCTCCCCGCCTCCTCGGAGGGTCCCAGTGGTAGCTCCGGTTACCTTCTTGTATATATCAAGCTGATAAGATAAGACGTACATAAGCTTTTGCCGATTGCGAATGTAGGCAGATAAGACT
>JAVFBX010189103.1:0-13587 GCA_034783855.1 Mopalia kennerleyi | reverse complement strand
TTAGAATTCCCAGTCGTCTTGGTCCTCCCACCTTAGAATTCCCAGTCGTCTTGGTCCTCCCACCTTAGAATTCCCAGCCGTCTTGGTACTCCCACCTTAGAATTCCCAGTCGTCCTGGTCCTCCACCCTTAGCATTTCCAGTCCTCTTGGTCCTCCCACCTTAGAATTCCCAGTCGTCTTGGTCTTCCCACCTTAGAATTCCCAGCTGTCTTGGTACTCCCACCTTAGAATTCCCAGTCGTCCTGGTCCTCCACCCTTAGAATTCCCAGCCGTCTTGGTACACCCACCTTAGAATTCCCAGTCGTCCTGGTCCTCCACCCTTAGAATTCCCAGTCGTCTTGGTCCTCCCACCTTAGAATTCCCAGCCGTCTTGGTCCTCCTACCTTAGAATTCCCAGTCGTCTTGGCCTCCTACCTTAGAATTCCCAGTAAAAAAAAACATTTGAATATGCGAAAGCTACGTTTGTTCTCTTTGAAAAGTGTCGTTTGTCGTCGCGAATTTTGTACATTACACTAGATGTTGAGTTATCGTTTGTGTCAATTTGAGGGGGTTATTTAGGCGCATATATGTCACCGACTGATAATTATCCCATACATAACAAAAGTCATTAACACAAGATGTGTTACAACATACCATAAGAACTATAATTAATATATGGTTCACATGTATATTGCCCACATTTATTGGTTACCTCCGCATATTTGTACGATTTTTGTAATTGAATAACCAATGAGTGTCGCTACAGAACAGACTCCTTTCCTGAGAGTGTCCATGAACTAACTAAAACAGAAGATTGATATGGTATAAAGCTGGACATGAATGAATTTGAGTATTTCATACAACACCGGTAGAAAGTTGAATTTCAAGCTTTTATATTGTTGAATCTTCTTTCATTATGTTGTTCAACTTGGTCTCTTTTAATTCATTTTCTGAATTCCATAAAGTGGCATATATAAGGATCTATGAAAACTGTGCAAAACAAATCGAATCGTCGTCATGAATGACCCATCACTAGAATGAATTGCAGTACTAGCGGAAACGAAATAAGGATACTACTACTCTATCTACTCATAGCCTCTTCAATGATAAGCAATATAGTACATTTACTTCATTCTTGACAGGCCAAGAAATGAGGACTAGGCGCAGTACAACATAATCTCAGTTTCTCTGGCTTAGATTTCAATAAAATGATACTTGGAAGTTGACCATTCAATTCAGTTAATTGGAGATGATTTTCAAATACCTGTTTATCAGGCAGAGTACACAGTATCCGGTTTCTCAACAATCCAGCTACATATTAAATACGCCTTCATAACCAGATATATCATTGTGCCAGTCGCCAGCTTATCCCCACTCACTGCTAAGTTTATCTGTCAATGGGTTTCATTTCGTTTAATTTCTTTTCATTATTTTTTTGTTCATCAAAATTAAGAACGTCACAGAACGTGACAAAAATATATAGAATTTAAAATTATAGACTAGTTGTGGAGGGAATAAAATCCTAGGAGGTTACTACAGCATCCAAGAGAGGCAAATATATATCGGACAAACTGGTTAAGGAGAAATTTCCTCAGTATCAGACAGCTTGTAACAAGTTTTGTAACGGATACATTCGTTGGTCGATTTCTCTAAAATACCCGTTGGTTACATATTTATCGATACTTTATATAACATGTAAATGGCCATTACCTTGACCGAGATGCCTGTAGGTTACCCATGACTCCACATTTAGATCTACAGATTATTATTTAGAAAATTATATCTTGCATCTTATCCAGAGCATGTAATGATTCGCCAATTTTAAATAATAGACATCCGTGTGCCAGGGTGATAATTTGTCAGAAATATAGATTAGTTTTACAACTTTCTAAATAAGTAGGCGGAGAATCCAATAGTAGGAGACATAAGTACTACAACAACAGATGCGACTTCAATCGTGACTTGAATAAAGACAGACAAGTAAATTGTTTTATGCATCGAGTCAATTAGTTCCATTCATAGGGCCCTTGTGTAGCTGAATAAAATGAACAGATAGATTTGACTGCAACATAGATCTGGATTGCTTGGTCTATTTTCAAGCAGCACGTGTCAACTGTGGTGTATACCGGAGTCATCAAATGCATGGTAAACCGATATTTATTGATCATCCCTACAACTTTGTTCTGGATAAAAGTTCGCTCCGGTTTAAATTGTTATACTCTTGAAGCTCTTTATCTAGAAGATCAACTATCGCGGATAATATTAAAACATAGTTGTCATAAAAAAGTTAGGTTTTTAATATGTTTTTAAATAAACTAATAATAGTAATATTAAGGAAAATATATCAATAATTTGTAAGTCCTGTTGTCAGAATTATTGCAAAATGCATCACTTGTCAAAATTGCAGACAAAGCTACGCTGGGGAAAAAATTGCCTTCAAGCTAGACTATTTAATTTCCGAAACTATTTAAAAATTTTCGATTAAGGGAATGGTATGCCGAAGAACAAAAGTAATCAGGTGCAATACAAATATTAGTTTAACTATAGTATTTCTGCTACAGCAGTAACACGCTTCCTGCTCTGATTGTATAATGCACGGTCCGAAGTAAGGCAGGCAGTCCGGTCAAAGTATTTCCTGTTCAAGCAGGGATATTTGTGAAGCTAGTTTGTATAACATCGTAACGGTGAAACTTTAGTATAACGAACTAAGCCTTTTACGTTTTCCGTAGCATGAAGAGGAAGTGAACCGAGTCATCAAAGGCGATTGCCAAGAGCTTCTTCAATAATTTTTAAATGAGCCGCCGGTTTATGTTCCTTTCAAACAAAGTTAATATGCGCGATGTCACAGGATACAATATAAGGCCCTAGCGTTTTCTGAAATGCTAAACGATGCAACTTGTTTTTTAGTGTGTGTTAATTGATATCAAATCAAGACGTCGCGATAAATAAAACATCACAACACTCCAGGCAATCGAAGACAATTAAAATATTCTGACGATTTAAGATATTTGACAAGAGATGGCTAAGAGTACATTTCACAAACCATTTCAAACAAGGTAAACCTTGATTTGCGTGTTCAAGGGTCGTTGGATGCCTCACGCAGTTAACCTCTAAGTTACCAGCCAGAAGGTTTGAGATGGTGCCTGGGAGTTAATACATGTGCTCCATCGAGTTCGTTAAAATCAATTAATGGCGAGAGGAAAAACACTTCATCTGAAATGCGCTCAAACCGAGTCAGCAATACTTTGAGTCAAGTTGCCGTACAGAGAGGTCGATATGGTGTGCGGTGAATTGATACTGGCCACCACGGGGGGGTGTAGCGAGAGGAAAGGCCACTTACAATGACCTGACATTGAAATTGCCGTCTTGTGAATTACTCAGAAGAAGAATTTCCCACATCATCCATACAGCAGTTGAAGCGGCATTTTGTACAAATATTATACAAGGTGACACATACTATATGTAGACGTGACTAGTTTATGAATGGAGGTTATTAAAAGACTGAATTAAATGACGAGAGACATCGATCATCAAACGTAGCGGAACTCTTGTGATCTGAGCTATCCCAGGTATCCAAGATAACGCAATTGCATAACATTTCTTTGGCTAGGGTTCAACGTCATAACGTTGGTTCAGTCAAATGATGGGGTACTAACCCTATGGGTGGAGGAAACCATGATCAGATCCACTGAAAAAAACAGATCCAACAAACCACAAGAACAAATACCCAACAGCTGTCAGCTTGGTGTCTCTATACGTCTGAGGCCACCGGCGCAACAAATCAGTGACACACCATGCTGTTATTTACGTACTTTTGACAATTAACGAGGACAACAGTCAAATAAGGATTGTAAATAGTTAAATCTACCCACCAATCCCTTTCCCATCAATTCAGACAACGACAGCAACTTATTAAATACGCCTTTAGCATCCGATACTGTTTCCTCTTCCCCATCAATCAAGCTGCAGTGAGCGAATTAATACACAATCATTCCAGTAAGCAGTTTTCAAGAACAGTTTCTCCGAAATAGGCACATATTGAACTGTTAGAATGATGTGTGCGTTTCCTACCCGACCCATCTGCCAGTGGGGTTCTCGGGTTTCAGTGTGTCATAGAAGGTATATTTTGTTGTGTCGGTAGAAAAACGGAACACGGTATCGATTGAAGTCAGCATTTTTGGCCAAGTTTAAATCGTTATACACTCGAAGTCATCAATCTAACATGATTTATGGTTGAATGTGTTACCATTACACTTATACAACTATATCACCCACAATTTCGCTGCTTTCCGGGAGCGTTATTGAAATCAGCTTACCGATATGTTAGCCTGTGTCTTATCTAACCTAATATTGCGCGATTCAATAATAAAGAAACCAATATTAAACAATCCATGAACATTAATAATTAAATATAGATCAGTATGCATATTTTCTGCGCGTTCTTTTTTGATTGTGTGAATATTGAAATATTTATCGCTTAATCTAATATGATCATTAAATAAGTGAAATTGTGGAAAGAAAATGGCATCATTTTTCTCCCATTGGTTTGGAAGCACCAATCAGTTTATTCGAGCCTTGAACTCAGCACGCTTCATCAATGGATACAATACCCAACGAGAAGCCCAATTGATTGCATTAAAACAAGCACGTTAGTTATTGCAGAAGGAAGGGTTTGACCCATTATACAATCAATTTATTTCTAATAGACAGGAAGCAATGGGGAGAATAAAACACCAGTTGAATTTTGTTACCTCTTGTGGTCATCTGTGGTTAGGAATAAATATAATTGTGTTTAATTACAACAAAAGTCTACAAAAGCAATAATATGATCGGGTAGATGAGCTTGTTAAATGATATAAGATCAATACTTCAAAGTAACAAGAAATACAAACACATTTTAATTTCCTCTCTTTCTCTCAGATTTGCTGAAAATTAATTACAGAGCTATTCAAAATCTTTTATGCACCAGTCTAGTCCAATTCAAGGACCATCCATTATGCAAGACAATAAGTTTTACAGAAAGTCCTCCTTCTCGGATCAGAATTTTGCTACTCATTTTAACACGGTTGTAAGTTCACAATCTTGCACTGATGGTGTGCGTTTCAAACAATACTGAACTGTTTGTGGCAAAATGGTACAAACCTCAACCTTGTTTATTTAAAAACTTGTTAACAACCTCCAATCAAAACAACAATTTTCAAAGGCATTGAATTCCACATATTTTATTAAAGAACTTTTAATAACTCAAGAACCTGTTCGAATCCTGGATACCATAAAGACCAGATAAAGCCCTGCCATGATTTATAGCACATTATTTAAGTTCCCCTTTATGATTCAATGTACCATAAATGATTAGATGCCCCATGCGGCACAACCATCTTGAACAAGAACAAAAACATCAACGACACTGACGATTGGACAGTCAAGTCATGTGGTAGCCTGATCACTGCATTTGCAAATTTACCAATATTTGGTAAATAATCCTTACAAAAGAAAACGTAGTTCCCAATAGCCGAATTGGTATGAAGCGATACAGCATACAGCTGGTGGTCTATAACAAGGCTGGACAGACGTCACAATAATGTGGGATATCAATAGAAAGCATGTGAACAATCCGACGCCTCTATTTCATTTAACCACAAAATACAACAAATATGATAAATAAAAAATAAAAACGCATATAAAAACACGCAAATATCATTTTAGAAACACAGATACTCTCTAAACTAACAGATGCTGCTTATTCGTTAGCCGCATCTGCTAATGGGCCTTATGGGCCTATTTAAACATCACATCTCGTGTTTTCTGTAGAGTTTTATGAAGGAAGTAATCGGGGCAGTGGTTGCTAGAAATGACAAAAAGGCAAAAAAGACAAAAGCGCTAACGTATCTCTATTTAAAAAAAAATTAAAATGGAAAATATATATTATTTATATAATTATTTGCAAATTAATTTTTACAAAAACAAATATACGTCTGGATCCGCAAAAGCACATGCCATTCCATTGCAAAACAATGGTAGTGTCGGAATACATTCCAATTAATCGTACAACTGTTGTAGAAACAAACACCAAATTAAGTAATTTACAAAGAAAACAATCACAGAATTGTGTTTTCATTAAAATTGTTAAAATCAACTATGCGATTCTGTCGAGTATTTTGACCGTTTCCTCTCGGGATTTGCGGCCGTAAGACTGCTTTTCCTTACACCCGCTGAAACAGAAAGCAAAATTAGTTCTAAAAAATTTGAAAATTAACATACTGGAAAGTTTCAGAGCGTTTAACTTTATTGACAATTACTAGCTAACTACTGACCTGATAGAAGTGTTCAGTAATTTCAAATGTTACAAAGGTTTACAAAATGCTACGAGTGATATTTAACTGTTGACAATTTCAATATATTTATTTCTGTTGGCAACATCACCCATATACAATATTAGCAGTGATAAGTCATTTGTCTGCCAGTGACCATTTGAACCCTTTTTACACAAATTGCAGTGTTAAATAATTTAGTTTTTTTATATATACCATCGATAATGGTGTTACTGCATAGTCGTTTTACAATGTATTGTTCAATTCTTTTATGTGGGAGTAAGGTGCATGATTGGCTTCTCAACGTCACGTGGTGTTTTACCTAGAATAGATGATAATAGACCAATGGTGCATCTTAATGGTATATGGGACTCTTAAATGAGATTTATAATTCAAACATAAGTGGAAAATCAGGCCATTTACATCTATGGTTATGTAAAACCACAAATTGAAAATTAATTTATCAATGCATTATACAATAAACTTGATTATGGGTCAATATTTTATAATAATTTAATGCTTCGAGTATGTGCATGTGAAATTATAAAGAACACTACCTGTTAAAGAAAACTTAAAACCAATGAACTATTTACATGACGCATCGTGTCCACTTCCTTCCAGATACATCGACCAGTTCACTTTGAGAGGGCAGGTAAGCAGTTTCTTATTGTTGACCATGGGGGATAATTCGTGTTCTTGTCGCTGCTTGATAGCAAGAACCGAACTCACTTTATAGGTGTATCTGTATGGTTAACTTTGAGGGTTGGGTACAGATGCCGTGTCTTTGGATAACAGCCATTCCATATAGTGGGTCAAACTGTCAACTTCACTGGAATTACCTGTCTTCACAAGTCTTGATATAATCTATACATTCATTAAATATTATTTTGGTTGAAGAGTCTATCTTCTTCTACTAGAAGTCCAATTCACTTTATGCCCATTCAACCCATTTTATACCAAACAGAGATTTGTATCACCCCCTGTGAAAATATAGTAATGTCTTATGGCCATAGTCTACCGCCTTTACCCAGTATCTTTCCAGATGGCGTCCTACGATGGACGGAGTATGGAGTATGAATGGTTGCCTTCACTGCAATTTATCTTCACCAAACAAACTGTGTTAACTGCTATGGAACAGGTAAGTTTCATAGCTATATATTTGCTATACAGGTATGTCAATGTCATGAACATAAATCAATCTTATTGAAACATATATAAACTTACACCCCAGTGTAGTGCTCCTAATAGAATGGTGCAGTCCGCTCTGGGTGAGTCATTATCACCCTTCTGTTATATAGACTTTTGTCATGTTTGAATTCTTTGCATCCGGCAATCCGCTTACAGCGGCGATATGTTAGCATTTTTAGATAAAGCAAGTATTCCTGATTAGGAAAATATAGATTTTTCTATACCTATGACTCTTTTTAAAACGTATCCTTTTTTTACATTTTCTACAAGGATATTCCGTCCAAATAGATCCACATGTGAAAAACATATTCCGGAGGCAAAGAGTTAAACAATTATTTTTTTTATTCCATGTTTAAATTAATAACCATATTTGGAGAACAAATTGTAAAATAATTAAGAGGCGGAGGCTTCCGATGGCAGGGGTACTGAAGAAAACGTAGCGCCTCGATTGCCGAAATGGAAGGACAGCTAGTGGACTAATAATTAAAGTGTTACTTTATTTGGTATTCTATGTCGTTCACAATGACAATTTACCTATATGACGACTGCTCATCTGATTAAAGCCTTACTTACATACGAAATAAAACCTTATGGGAATCTTGTACAAAACACCCACCTGAAATTCAGACATACATCGCAGTTACTTCACCATGTCGTTTCCCATCTTTACCTAATGATGAACTAAACTGGGAACATGTTTGTAATCCTTAAACCTCTACAATAAAATGAAGATTAAGTGACTATTGGTTAAAGCTAATATGCGCAATTTTCAATGTTCAAGGGATTATAAGCGTAAATAGTGCTTATACATTAATTGATTTATTAAGTTTTACAGCGTGCTAAACGGTATTTTACTTACATGACGGCTGTCTTTTCCAACGATATTTGATACTAAAACAACCATGAAATGTGAAAGTGTTTTTATAAAGTTAGAAAGTTGTTCTTCCTCTAGTGCTAAGTAAAGATAGTATTGCTTCTTTTCAAACTAACTGCTCTTAGCCAGACGGCCTGCTAATACATGCATGTCATTGGTGAGCGGAATGATCCAACCTTTACCTTTGTTTTTATTTTTAGCTTGCCGTAACGAGGCAAAGGAAAGGTATTTTTGAGAGAGGGGGAAATGTGGCGGTGTCGGTGTCCGGTTAAGGTTGTCTGTTCAGCAAATGCTATGCTATTCATATCCTAGGCATACATTTCAAGTTAAGCTTTTCTGTTTAGCTCACTGGTACACAAGTTAAGGATTTTTGTTCAGGTCATTTTGTTGGGCTCAAGTTTATTGAGTTACGGTTTTCTGTTTAGCAAATGCTGTTCATATCCTAGGCATACCTCTTAAGCTGGGCTTACAGTCCACTGTTTAGGGTAAGGTTTTATGTTCAGCTTAGCTTTTCAGTTATTGGTTGATATTCCTTAGCTTTAAGGTACATGCCATGCTATGTTTTTTTTAGGATATTTGACTGGGTGCGTTGTATAGCCTTGTTTGTTTACATTGTAAATTTTGAAATAACCTTAAGTTCGGCGTTGAACCCCAATCAAACCGAACCAAATATAGAGAAAGTGTATATGCACGGTATTCTCTAAAAGACAGTTCGATTATTGGCGCCATTTTTGTTGTTGGTGCTTTTCTAAATGGTAAAATCACCATTTTTATGGCCTAACAGAACAATTTAATTTGGAAAGCTATCTAGAGCAGTCAACAGGTCACTTGATAACCAGGAGGTACAATCCCTAATAGCTACATGCCCAGTTTATGTAATTATATTTAATTTGCATTTAATAAGGTATGGAGACCTTCAAAATTCCTAAAACTTGTCAACAAAATGATACTTCTATATTCACCTTAAACAAATAACCAAAAATGGCTGTTATGCATCGCGCAACAAATTATGTCAACCCAAACATAAAGCCTACGTATTGAATCCATAAAAAACCAAGGCACTGACCAAGGTTTTGTATATCGATTTCTAAAAAAAAATGTAAATGCTGGAGTCTAGAATTCAGACAGTCTCGAATATCTCGCTAATAATTAATTCTAAGGCAATCTAATCCCGAATTCCAGACAGGTGGAAGAAATGACCGAGCGTGATATTCATTTTTGATATCCCTTGTAATCTGTTACCATATACAATTGTGGAATATTAGATAACGAAAAAAAATGATGCCATTGTCTACCAGCAATTAACTAATATGCTGTTGGTCTGATTTTACGCTGGTTAAGTTCAGTAAGGATGGAAAAGTATTTCACTTTTCTAAATACAAAGTCTGGATACAGTAAATTGTAGCTGGTTGAGATTGATAATTTGGTAGGACAAGTATATTATAGCATAATGCCCAGTTTCATCGGCAATCCCCTATTCCTCCTGAACGTGTAAAACAAGTGTCACCAGATTTATGGGCGAGGCCAAGTCTGACCAAGGTGTACACCTCTGTCGATACTACTGTAAACATTATTACCTCTCGCGATACTACTGTAAACATTATTACCTCTGTAGATACTACAGTAAACATTATTACCTCTGTCGATACTACTGTACACATTATTATTATCCGTCAGCCAAATTCGTTGTGTTCTGATTGGTCAATTTGCAGGGGAGTAAAAACCCGTACACCCCGGGAGATTTCGAATGTCGCAAGACTTCACGGGTAATATAAAAACAAACATGGCCGCCTACGCTTCAAATTTATTTTCGAAATTAAATAAAGCTTATTTTTGAAATCGATTTGTGGTTGACACAGAGTTAGTTCAAAACATATCTGTTTTATAATCGCTCAATTTAAATGATGCTAAAATACCAGAAACCTGTTTTTGGTGGCCCGTTTTTTGCAGCGTCATTGGCCATTTCGATGCGGCATCTAAACGTTATTCGCGGTCCTACCTCGAGATTTCATGCGGAGATTCCAGCTCTAAGGTATCACAGAGCCATCTTTTCGCTGACTATCCCCTGTTTTTCGGGATTTTTATTGAAAAAAGTCTACACCATACATTCGCCAAAATTTAATTCACAATCAAGTGCGGAAATAAAATACTAAAAGATTTGCCGAACAGCACAGGGGAGATTACGGAGACCAGTTCACAGATTTATTCGACCTTAGGTCTTTACCCGAGACAAAATCCGATAAGCACGGCGGCTGCTAGGATACATGGGTTTCTATTCCTTTACTTTTATTTATTTTTGAAAAAAATAAAACCCACCCCCTAATTGATATCTACCAGCGTGCAATTAATTTCCACCAGTCCCGATATCATTTATACCCGTCCCGAAATTAATTACCCTTTGCCCCAAAAATTAATTTTCATCCTTTGCAAAATTAATTAATATCCGCCCCTCTTCAACGTCCTAATTTGTGTAATTGATGTACTCCAGAATTTGAAAAGCCACTCACATCTTCCAATAAATAGACTTACTTGCTTAATAGAAGTTACATACCCCCAATGGAAAATGTATCATTGTATACATGTATAAAAAAGGAAAATGACTTATATTTCAAATCTACAGTCACGGCTGAACAGAGAAAAATTGCCGGTTGGCAACATAAACTTTAACCTTATTTCCGTACTTTTAACAAGCTTAGTGGGCATTTTCAGGTCTCGTTTGGAATATATAATACGTGTCAGAAAGTTCAGTATATCAAATATCTGATATTGGACAGTACTAATTTAAGCCAAATAGTCCGTAAGTGAACACAACTTGAAATTGCACAGTTATGTGCACTCTAATATGTTGTTACCAATCCCATTGACAAATCATGGATAACAAATGAGATTAAGGCAGAGATTAAGAAAAGTTTTGGTGGAAAATCTGTAAATCATTTCTGAAAAATAGAAACAGCAATTTTTCACCTATCCCTCCATTAGAAATGCACGATTCTCAAAATTATCTCGAATATACAGATTTAAAAAAAGCCGATATTTTTCAAGGCTATTTCGCATCCGTATGTGACATAGACGACTCAGCTGTAGAAGTACCTGATATATTCAAAATCCAGATCAGCCAGAACTGAGTGAGTTAAGCACTAATATATCTGATTTCCTCGAAATTGTGAATGATCTGGATACTAGCAAAGCCATAGGACCTGACGGTTTCAGTCCGAAGGTGTTATACGAGGCCCGGGCTGAAATTGCCCCAGTATTATCTCGTTTATTTAATATCTCCCTATTTAATGGTATATTTCCTGAAAACTGGAAGATCACCAATGTGACTCCAGTCTTTAAAAATGGCGATCCATCACTAACTATTAATTACCGTATTACAGGGAATATATAGTGTATTATGCATGCTGTCATTTTGAACTTTCGGATTTTTGCGAATCTTACCTTGAAATGATTGTCTCTGCATAGCTGTGCTAGTAAAGTGTTTGCGAGAGCCGTTTCTAAATTGATCTCTCCGATTTTTCGAAATTCAATAACATCTTATCAGTATGGATTTCTGCTGAACAGCTCAACTGTCGCGCAACTAATAAATACATATTTTCATATACTTAAAGCACTTGACCAAGGCAAGGAAGTTATATATATATATATTTTGACATATCCAAAGCTTTTGATCGGGTCTGGCATCGATGTCTCTTATCCAAGTTAAAATATAACGGGATACAAGGACAACATCTTGACTGGTTTAAAAGCCATTTATCACAGCGAGAACAAAGAGTGGTCAAGTTTGCTGGTCAAGTTTGCTACCGGCTACGTCAGGTGTGCCCTGGGGCTCAGTTCTGGGGCCACTATTTTTTTCTTTTGTACATTAATGACTTGCCCGAAAATTTAACAAATAACGTGAGATTATTCGCAGACGATACTTGTCCGTATGTCACAGCAGATGACCACTCCCAGTCAAATATTAAGGATTCGATTTCTGCTAACCTTATGTCTATAGAAAACTGGGACCCAAAACTGGATGGTTAAATTCAATTTCTCGAAGGCCAAGTCTATTTTGTTTTCGAGGAGGACAAACGTTTCATATGTTGCAACTTAGTTTCTGGGTGTAGAACGATGCGAATGTCATAAACATTTGGGAGTCACCTTCAGCATAACATATACAAAAATTATTACCTGAAGTGAATAAAAGTATTTGTTATGGCCAAACATGTAAATCACGAAGTTTTTGCTATATATTTATTCGATTTTTTGTATCACTGGTTTCTCCTACATAGCCTTAGTTGAAGTACGGGCAATGGGAAGTAACTCGTGACTAAATGTAAACAATCTAAAGTGGTAAAGTGGTATTGTTAACCTTTATGTCTTATTGGTTGTAGTTTCACTCATTTGACGGTCTAGAAGTCCAAGGGGCTAAGAAAGCCGCCTCCAACGTCACTGGCAACTAGAAAAGAAGCAATCATAGATTACTTAAATGTATCCGCATTCTCCCCCTCCCCCACTCCACCACCTCCAACAGCAACGCGGCCTTCCTTTCCAAAGCTGCGAATGTCTATATTGAGACTAATATTGTGTAAACTATTCAAAGTCATTCATTGAAAAGCAACAGATAGAATAGTAACAGAGATTTGGCCTGGACAAGATATGTCGAACAACAAACACCTAATTTGTATAATTTAGTTTTTGAAATTTCTCCCTCATATATATACCATTTTTTTTTATAATGGCATAAACAAAAATTAAAAAAGAAACGTCAAATAATTTACAAAAAAGGACCTTTGTTTTATAATTCTTATTTTGCTTAGATGTTTGGAGATTTTTTCTTCGTAATAAATTATTAATAATCTTCTTTATAATACATCGGCCATAAGCCCGAATACATGTATACACGATGCATGCATGGGATTAAAATGGATATAGCTTATTTTCCAAGTACATGCAGTTCTATAAACCAGAGCATTATGACAAAAAGCCATGTGACCAGATAAAACAGTTATATTTTTATTGCTTAAAGCTGCTTGCCCGACAAGAGTTCTTAAAATTGAAAGATTTTCAATCAGTTAAATGCTGCATTTTATCACCGAATCAACTACTCTTCCAGTTTAGAACGACTTGACAAAGCCAGACGAATGATAGAAATGTGGTATCTGGATCTGGTTTGTTGACATTTCTTGGCTCAAAAGGTAAATAAACACTGAAAAGCGGCCCGCTATTTTAATTGGCTAAGCGTATAAGGTCATC
>JAVFBX010189092.1:0-10010 GCA_034783855.1 Mopalia kennerleyi | reverse complement strand
TCTCCCCCCCCCCCCCCCCCCCCCCCCGTTCCGTTGGGCACGTACACGCCTTCTATGATGCCGGTGGTGTGAGGGAACTTCATTTTGCCCTGGTGTCCTCCGAGCTAAAGGGGAACAAAAAACTGTGTTCTGTGGTGTCTGTATTGCGTTCTGTCGTTGTACTGTATTTGTCCCGTCTTGTCTATTTGTTGCCAGTGCTGTCGAGGGTGGTTTCTTGCTCCCATTGGGTTGGCACGTCGTCATATAAGTGAAATACCCTCGAGTACGAGAATAATAGAAGAGCAGAATGTTAAGAACAAAAACGACAGTCAGAAGTAGACTATGCCACATTGTATAAACATCCTGTAGCGGATAACTTTTTAAAAACTTGATTTACTGACGGTTGAAAGTGGAAAACACAGACAGATCAAAGCTCTCAGTGTCACAGAATCGTAATTACCTCTGTCTGTATATTGATGATTGGGTAGTTGCCGATGTTGATCAACTTAGAAACAGCACTAAAGGACACCTCTGGGTTATCAAGATAGCCCCTCAATGATATATACTGTGGCGAACATCTCAAGCCTTGAACAAACCACTTTGCTTGTTCTTTAAACGCCTTGTCAGATGGATGATTTGCTGACTATATAATAATAAAACAATTAAGCAAGCACGGAGACATCCAGTTTGTTTAACAGTATTTTCGTTGTTTTACGATAGCATTTTCTTAGTTTGAAGAGATTCTAGATGAGAACATGTTGCAGATTGACACGCGTCCGGGAATCGAACCTGAGGCCCTCGGAGTTAGGCAGCGACTCGCCAGCAGTAAATGCTGGCCACCTAGACCACACAGTCCCATAGAAGGTCGGATCGCTGAGTGGTTTAGGTGGCCAGAATTTACTGCTAGCGAGTCCGTGCCTTTTTGTGAGGGTCGTTGGTTGAATTTTGTGAGATATTATCTGTTCAAACTAAGAAAATGTTATCCCAAAATGACGAAAACATTCTTTCTTTTTAACATACACAAAACAAAACCTTTTTTTTTTTTTTCAAATTTTACAAATAAGAAAGGGTTATTAACTTTCTCTATTCATATTTTATTTCTAAGTAAAGTACTATTTTTGAATTACCACAAATGATTTATTATTTTGAAACTGTTTGACAGTATTAAATTAAACTAATCACTATTGCTATTTAATTGAAAGTGTTAATCGGTACATTTTGAATTTGTAGTTTTACAAATATTTCATTTGTACGAAATGCTCATGGTCCGATCCTATAGCAGTAGGACCCTACAATACAATACAATACAAATTGAAAAAAAGTTGATGGATGACCTGCTGCATATTACATGTGACTTACCACAGAAAAAAGTCCGTGGTCTGAAGCCTGGTAATTAAACGTTACAGAGAACCTTCCAGAGCCGGGGTTGGTAAACGTTGATAACGTGCGTGCAGTACCCAAATTACGTACCCTGTTTATAATATAACCAAGAAGAGATAAAAGATATGTTATCTCACCAAACAATTATATTATAGTTTATAAAAGCATCAGACCATAAAGAAACCACAAATTCAACACAGAATCTATTTTTTACATTGACGACCTAAAGAGAAATCCATTTGATGACTTTATTAATTGTCGAATATTAACTAAAACATTACATGCCTGATTAAATGGTCGTGTATGTAGATGCGTTTAATTGTTTGTCTTGCAATATTGAAAACGGATTGAATGCTCTAACCTGATATCGACCAGAACGACACGGGATGTAATATCGTCCCAAAAATTCACATGACCGTCAATAGTGATAGCTTGAGGGTTATGAAGAACTCCAGATGGGGATAAGGAATCAATGGTGACATTATAAGACAAAGACACACGGACCATTAGTGTCAATACGTATCGACCAACAATATTCCTGGCTATAATGTTGATACTGTAGGGCTTATCGGATCCAACAGAGCGACCCCAGCTAATTGAAGCAGATCGTACATCAAGTGTCATACCCTGGGGGGCATTGCTCATTGACCAAATAACTGGAGAACTGCCCTGCGAAAAATGTAATTATTTTGTTAGACAGAACGATAAGATAACAGTTATCAACTCAATAACAATGTCAAGTGACAAGGGAATAAACAGAAAAATATATAATGAAAATCACTTGTGAACGTCTAATTAGTTAACTTACTTGAACCAGTTCCAATGTTAGCGAGAAACTGTCACCTTCAGCTACTGTTTGCTCAGGTACAGCCTTAATAATCGGCGATTCTAACTCAGTGAGACAATCATCCCCTGTCCACGGTAAGGTACACACGCAACCTCCGAACGCGCATAATCCGTGAGCGGGAACGAACTCTTTTCCACACGCACCGGGCGGACACTTTGCAAAAACTGTAAACCCAACCTTCAAAAGACAACAGTAATTTATTCATAAAGCTGATATTAGAAAACAATGAACAGTGTCATATATATTGTTCTTCTGATATCTTCTACTACTTATTACAAGTATAACCCACCTGATTTTGAGTAAAGTTAGATCTTCCATCAGGGGAAATCTCAACTAAGTAAGTGGCTTCTTGTAGGTCTGGCGTCACGCACACGATGTGTTCCGTTGATATACGCTGCCCGGCTACGACTTCGCGGCCAAATCTACAAAAGTATGTATCGTTTACTGTAGATGGAAAGTTGTGACCTCTGACGTGAACCTCGGTCCCCCCTGTATCTGGACCGCCATCGGGAAAGACATTCAGCACCGTTACCAAAGGTTCACATTTAGGTCCGTAGAACGTTTGAGCACACAGTTCACATCTTTCCCCATCCCAATTTGAGGCACAGTCACAAGTACCTAAAAATGGATTTGAGTGTTTCTGTCATTCTATATTTATAAAGACGTGTAGAAAATAATATCCGTCATTACTTGCACCAAATGTGTGGCTGCATGTATGAAGTATGAAATTATGCAATGAATTTTAGTGGGTGAAAATATGAGCAATGTCCAATGCTCCCATTGCAATAAAGCCTTGATAAAAATACCACAGTTTGTGGTGCTGCACAAAACCTAATCAATAAATTGCTTTCACAGAACTGCAAATGAAACTACATGCAGAGCTGACTGGGAGAGAGATGCGTTTCTAAATCAGATTCACCTCACCAAACAGATATGTTATTTAATCATACCACGGACTTATTCTGTTTTGAAGGGTTTACCTGAAACCACTTGTTATAGTGTACTGTTTAACTCCTTAGGCCCATTGTTATCTGAAGATGTGTATATATTATACAGTATAAAGAATTCTCCTGTCATAATTATTAACGTATACTAACTTACTCGTTTATAACAGCTGTTTTGTCTAATGCAGACTAATATAAATCTAGGGTCATTCAGCATTAATAGAATTTAAGTCTTACCGTCTTGTAGGTTGCAGGATCCTTGTGGCTGCAAACAAAATGGACAAGGCTTACATTCCACTCCCCATCGTTCAGGAGCACAGCGAGAACAACTTGGTCCAGTATATTCAGAGAAACATCGACATTCGTCAGGTGCAACACAGAACCCTCGAGAAGAACAGTCATTCACGTTATGGCAAGTAGCCGATTCACACCTATTTCCAGAGTAACCGGAAAAGCACTGACATGTATTTGGACCTATGCACTGGCCGTGCTGAAAACAGTTGCTAGCCCGAGAGCAGTCATATTCTGTACATAAGGAGCCTGCCCATCCAGTAAAACATCTACAGTCGTTCGGTCGGACACACTCCCCTTGACCACTACAATTGTTTACTTGCGAACAGTCAAACCCAAGGCCATCTCTGAGTGGATGAATGTCTACACTTAATAAGGATGAATCATCCTCGTTGTCAAACAACCGTCTCCTTACATAGTCTTGACTGCCCCACCAGTTTCTCTGAGCATTAACTTCTTCAATTCCGGTGCGAACAATTTTCATTTCATACACACTATTGACGTTGTCGAAAATATTGTCAGTTAAGTTGTAGTTGGAAGAATCTAGCAGCACTGTAGCTTCGGAAGACGAGCATTGTTGTATCTGGTTATACAGAAATGCTCCAGTGTGCATGTCCGTGCTAGAATCTACCAACTCCACAACGCACCTCCCTTGGAGATTTGAAAATCTGTTTGTCGAAATATCTATGGTGTTGATTAGTTTAGGTAGATAGTTTCGCCATCGGGAAGAATCCAGTTTTAACGCGCAGTGTATTTTGGTGTCGCTATTTTCTATGATATTATCAACCACACGAGCCTTAACATAGGATGAAATTGTGATTTCATTTCCTCCACAGTTTTCTATGAAATTATCAGTAATGTTCAAGTATCTCTGTGAATAAGGCGAATAATATGTGTTAGGTCGTAACACAACGTTAAACCCCCTTGCATTATAGGTAAAGTTGTTTTGAGATATGTCAACTTGAATGTTATGATCACTGTATACAGCCGTAGAAAGACCGTAACCTGTGTTATTTGTAATGTATGATCGTAACACGGAGATGATCTGGGTCCCTTGTCTATTGAACGAATCGACTGTTACACCCTCTCCTTGACTCTCACTCACAATTACTCCGTCTAAAAGCAATGTTTGGTTATACGATTTAGAATTCATATTAACATAAACGCCCTGGCGAGCGCTTTTCAATACAGTTACATTAGTAATATGAATGTCACTCGAGTCTTGGCAGACTATACCGTAATGTCCACTATTCACAATTCTACTGCCATTAAAATGCATGGATACCTCTTCATTAGCTATGGTAACACCAGTGTTGATTGAGTTCAGGATCTCATTGTCGTACATTTTAACCGTTTTCCTTTGAACTGTCAAACCCTCTGAAGACCCGTTTATTGACGTCTTCTTCATTTCAGACACGTTTATGTCTGCCTGTGAGTTCAGTTGTTTTTCTGGGCCGAATATTATGCCGTGCCATGACGAGCCGTTTTCTGGTACCAGATGTGTCGTAAGAGACGCGTCTGTCCCGATGAACAAATTACCTGAGGACAAAATTAACCCAAATGCAGTGTAAAGCATTATTAAACATAACTCTAAAAATGTTTTGGGGAGCCAGGTGAGTTCAAAGTCAAGCCATGATAGCGAAAAACTTATGAGTGGATAACAGTTTTAATTGCGCGCAAAGCTAGGGCAACCATTTTCTAGGACCACATCTATCCATTTTACAAGGGCGAGTGTGTCCAGATGACTACATCAATGATAGTTTTTGTATAGTACAGAATTCGTTTAATAAACATTACCTTTAACGTAAATTCCCCTGTTCTTTTTAAATATCCATGTGGACCCACCTTCAATCGTGAGTAAAGCAGCCTCACTGTGAAACAAAAGAAACATTGACCCCTTGTACAGTAAATAACCTTAACTTTAAATTTAATTCGAAATAATTACGGTGCTGTTTTAAGTTGTTAATATTAATAACGTTTTCATTAATTTGGGACCACACAATTTGAACAAATTTTAGGTAGCTACAGTTTGAAGACTGAGACTTGCACGGAAATTGAACTAATACACATGGTGCACGTTGCTCAAAGGCCTGTTAAATTTAATACGTCACACCATGGTGAAGGTCGACCTTTAATCCATGAGCGATTTAATATCGCTGAGGTCAGCGACTAATAGTTTTTCGACCCACATCTCCATCGGTAAATATTAACCGCCTACATCATATTTTTTTCAATATATACAAAATAGTGTTATACTAAACAGTAAAAGGGTGCTCAGTTTGCTTTACTACCCCCAGGGTTTGTGAAGGTACATTACGCAAACTATTAAATTATTGCAATTCAAATGTTCTTAATGCTGCTACTTACTCAACGAAAACAGATCTTTGGATGAAGACATTTCCTGTTGAAGCTGGGACCACCAATTCACCATTGATGTCACCACCAAGTACATTTTTAAGATAGAATCCAGCATCATTTGCTGAGATAACATCATCGCTTGGCTGTGACAGGCGATAGGGAATGAATGAGACACGTGATAGTCGCATGTCTTTTTGAAACCCACAAATTCTCTCGACAATAGAACTCAAATCAGCTACTCCCCAATATGAATGCTTAGCGTTGATTGGCTGTAAGTCAACAAACGGAGGAGCGCGTATTTCACATTGAGCGAATGGGTTGTTGAAGGTATTACCTTCTGCATTAAAGCCTACAACATCGCTGATCACAACATCCCTAACTGTGTTGTTTCTAAACTCGTTATTTCTAACATTTGATTGATTGTGTCCTTCAATCGCTCCATCAAGGTGCAAAATAGAAAAACCACTGTTGTGTCTGAAAACATTTTCTTGAAGAGAAAACAAGGTACTGACGGATGAAAGACGCTGTAACTGAACAAAGGGTCGATTATTTGGAGACGTATTATTGTGGAAGACATTTCTGGAGATTTCCACAGAAGTTTTTCCGCCTATTGTTACTTTAATAAAAGGAGAAGACGAGTCCTTAAAAGTATTATTGGAAATAACAATCATATTGAATCCTTCGTTGGAATCCCCAATTTTTAAATCTATGATAGGGTCAGCAAAACTCAAGTCAGAAAAGGTGTTGTTGAAAAATTGCCATTCATATTGACGAGCATATTCGTGAACATATATATCAATGAGAGGTCGTTTATTCCACGACCGTTTTGAGCAACTGTGAACAAAGCTATCTGAAAGAACAAAGGTAAAATTTGGACCTGGTGTAGAAGGCCTTGGAGCATATAACACGTACTCAGAGAGGTGTCGGAATTCACTTGCGCGGATCGCCAATGAACCATAGTTAACGTTTTCTAAACGTATTCCAGACTTAGCGTTAGAAACAGTACAGGAAGATATCTCTAAATTACTGCTGTATTTGGTAGAAAGTCCGTACTCCGTGTTATTACTGACGAAGCATCCAAATATTGAGAAATTCCTCACTCCTTCAACATATATGCCTCCAACGTCATTAGAAAATGCTTCCAAATCTCTAAGCCAGTCATCCTGTGAAGTTGTCGTATAGAAAAAGGAAAATCCATTCTGCGAAGAAAAACTCACAGATACTCCATTCATCTTCGGAGAGTATCCTTCAGTTTTTATTCCCGTCTGTGTGTCGTTAATTTGAAGGAAAGATAACTCGGAAATGTTGTGATCTGGAAGTTTGGCTGGAATCAGATATTTAGGCAGAGATAAAGAGCGAAACTATGTGGGCGACTGACTCGCCGCATAAAGTTAACACATACTATTGACTTCTTTTAACATGTAGAATCTACAAGTTTACAAACCAAGAACTAACTCTCACTGCATACATTTACTCAAAAAGGAAAATTCGTCAAATTATCTGTGATTATCACTGTATTCTAAACAAAATGCTTCCTGGCGTTGTAATTATTCTCAGTGTTTATCTCAAACAAACTCTTTTCAACACACATTTAATTTTTTTTTCTTTTTTTAAACAGTATTTTATTTTTCCCATAGATTGTTGAACAGGCATGCCTATATTCACAACTCTCTAGATTCAGATAGTATATTTTGATTTACAACATTTGGGGCAGAAATAACAGGGGCGAATAATGAATTCTACAATGTAGACATTCGAACATGGACAAAGTTTTACAATATTCATAAGGAAACTGTTGTTTAAATAATATAATTTATAGATCAACGTTAAATGACGCATCAAAACGATTTGTGTCAATTAACAATATATGAACACTGGCAACAATAACAAGTTATCACGCACGCTCAAATAACTATCTCCAAACAGGAGAGTATTTGAGGTAGGGAATGGTAGAGAATGGTCTAAATATTTTAAGATATTGCTTGACACTAAAATCTTCATTATTGTCGATCTCGTTTTCTTAAACCTAAAAAGTGCAGGTTACATGTATGTAAACGAAGCTTTCCCCCTCTGTACAGAATTATTACAATGAAACATTTATTCTAGATACATTTTAAAATCTTTTCAATACACTGTTGGCTAGTTCAAAAAAGCACCCATCAGAAACAACATGTACCTATATACAGGCATATCCAAAATGTATGATAAAATAAAGATTGCAATGGCTCACGTCTCGCTAGCATATAACATGTAAATAACTTATCGATCTTATCAACGTCCTCGCCCAGGATATATTTCCAAAAACGAGTTTAGATTACAGTTCCGGTTTTTCTCAAATTAAAAGCTTCCGTGAACTTAGCGCCACCTAGACCATCGCCCTTTTGTTAGGTGTTGATGTAGTAATCATTAAATGGCTACCATCAGAAGTCCACTAACCAGAAATGTGAAACAGTATATTTAGTAGATGTAGATGGCATTGTTTCTAAAACGTTCAAATTCAACTTCACTCAGTACTCCTGTTACTCTTATTAATTGTAAATCAATGTTAGTTTAATTTTAAAGGCGGTCAATCCCCTTGACTTAAAGATGTGAATGAATGTAATATAACTTTTTCACTTACAAGAAGAAAACTTTCAGAAAATAAAAACTATTCTGAAATTCACTTCATAACAATTCTACATGTTTTGACTGCTGCTTTAGTGCGCTAAGCAGCCGTACGCTTACTTTGAATATCTTTTCATCTATTGTATGTATTGTTGTCACAACCCCTGTATAAAGAATCATCTGGTAACCCTCTTTGCAAATGCCATATACCTGATGGTGAAGTAAGTCACTCTTCGAATGTTTGTTATATTATACAGCAAAATGTACAAAGTCGCGTTACATGTCATTTCTTTGATAAGTTTCACAAAACCACTCCATAATCGAGTTTATATATATAGATCAGTGGATAAAACGATCAAGTTGGCGAATATTATGGATTTAACCGATGTAGAGAAAAGATGAAAGCGATGCAGGCACCTGGACCATCGCCCTTTGTTAGGTGTTGATGTTTTAACAATTAAATGGCTACCATGCAAAGTGTTTTCTTCTAATAAAAAATAATTTTAATTATATTTTTGCCAAAAACATACATCAATAGTATACTGCATTACTGTGCATGAGCTTAAGGTTCTGCAACATAGCAACAATGTTTACGAAAATCTTTAAGAGCCACAAATTTGCACCGATATAAAATTTGAATTATTTTTTAAAACTATGTAAATGCTCGGTCTCTATGACAATAGTATTGAAGAATTCCTGTACATCATTGCCATATCACAGAGATTGATGTCAATAACATTGTTAGACTATAAAATACTCTCTCCTGTCTATAGATTTGCTTATTTTTAAACTGCATCAACTAAGATCGATCTTAGTCGATCATTCAAAATGACTGACCACATTTTAGTGCCAAAATAAGATGATATTGCCTTTACGGGTGTCCTCAATCTCAGAGTTTCTGGGGTCTAGGCCTATAAGCTGTGATATCCCTACAACTGGTTTAACCTTTTTATGAAAAGTGTATTTTTTCTGCATATATATACCTGATTGATTTGAGTTACGCCGTATTCCCTGGCAGGTCACACCAACATCTTCGTAATGACCACAGTTATGACTTCCCCATGACGATGAGGAACACTGAGTCACATCGCCTTCTTCGCCGGTACATTTGAGCTCATCAAGCCAAATCGGTCCTTCTCCTTCGCCGAAATACGCATTACTATGAACAGCCACTCCAGCATCTGGACTACAACACGTGCGGACAAATTCCAGTTTAAAACAAGTGATTAAAGTTTATAGACAATGTTAAATACTATCTTTAATATAATTCCCCTTATTTAATGTTTTCATAAGAAGATATAAACTACTTAGCACTAGCTTTAGATAAACTGTCAGAGTCGAGTGACTCACAGACCACATGGAGCTACATGCTGTGCTGCTGTATTGTTTGAACCGAACTATTTCTCTGAGCTTTTGTAAGTTGACCTACTGCAATCAAGATAACCACTCGCCCAGCATTCGCTTGAAAATCAGCTTTTATTCGCTTCGCCTCTGACTTGCCTTTTGAGAACTCAAGGAGGCGACTTTCAGAGTCGCTACTGTAGAGAGATATCCGACTGGTGTTTAACACTGTACTCAATATTATTTCACTCATATGAAGACTTGGC
>JAVFBX010189091.1:0-24357 GCA_034783855.1 Mopalia kennerleyi | reverse complement strand
GGACAGTTTATCTTCCTCCAGTTCAAAGTTAAACAATATTGCTACTCTCCCAACAAACTGCCCTTAGTCAGAGGGCTCAGTATTAACTGAAGTGGAAGAAATCCAGATATAATTTGAGAAACATACCTGAATTAGGACATTATTCTTTCAGTTGTTCAAAATAATCATATTTATTATTCAGTTGATGGGAATATGTTATATTATATTTGCATCTTGAGCTATACATCATGGTAGCCGAAGGTTAAAGAAATAATTTCTGTTTGATTCTTTTATATTTTGAAACATTTTCTGCAAATAGCAACTGTGTCTATTTTCTGACTAGGGAATTTCTCTTCTTAGTGTGTATGCTCTGAAGATGCAGTAAACAAACCAAATGTTGTTCTATATGCGGAAACCATGACAGCTTTGTGGGTGAAGTCTGACGCATTCTGCAAGAAGAAGCAGCACTGAACATCTGGTTGTCATCAGAAAGCCATGTTGGTGCAATTTAGAGAGTTACCAAAACTGGGTCAGGCAGACATTTTGGAGACGTCACTCAAAAGTGACAAGTCAGATTGTGCTTTATGATTAACGGCTGAGTAACACCTAACAGATTCAATGTTAAACCCACTACCTCCTCATTTCCACTTGTTTACTTGCCATTCCCGAGACCACATATTTCATAGAAATGGGTGGAGGATAGGAAAATACGTGCTGTCAGAACCATAACAACTATAAAGTCTCCAGGTAAAGAGCTGATTTCTTCTAAGGTACAGGCCCTCTGATTGGAGGTGTGCTGTCCTAGGATTGAACACAGGTCACTCACCTCCAATCAGGAGGCATGGAGATGTAATTGCACATTAACTTTTGTGAAGAAAGCGTTCGGTGGATATGCAAGTAGGTTGATTGTTAACCAAACCATTTTCTCAAATATATTAAATACACAAGGAATAATGATTCTTTATCAAAAAAAAAATAAAATAAAATAAAAAAATGAATTTGTCTTGTTCTATGTTTAAAGGCTAGTTAACACAGAATCTACACTATTATGTTTTAACAATTATACTATATACATGTTTCTAAACAGACAAGATAGTCCTACCAAACTAAAGTCAGTCCAATGTACGTAGAAGAGATATATAGCTACCGGGTATTGACAACTATCAAAGGGTAAACGCATCCCGTTGACTTCCCTCGATCAGACAAAATTACTGTCTGGGACAAATATGAAAATTGGGGTGATGTAAAATGGCAATGAGGCACGAAAGATGAGGGATAAATGACATAAATAAGCCAGAATCTGATCAGCCCCAAGATTACTAATGAACACTCACATTAATGAGTGGCTATCATTCAAGTTTGGCTGAGGAAAATGGCTAGAGTAGCGTCAATCAGCGGACAATCAACGGCTTACCAAACTGGACAACCAGCCACCCAGCATAAATACCCACTTCACTCTTGATAGAAGACTTGCCCCCCCATCCCCGTTGTCTAGGCAACTCTGACTTAGAGGGAAAATCCCTCCTTCAAAACTCCGTTTATTAGTTCAGTGGACAGTCTCAAACGGCATTAGCTGGACATGTAATGAAGCTTAGCTGACCAGTTCACTGTCCATCTGCATAATGAGCCAGAGCTGGAGTCTACAAACTATTCAATTGTGGTCAGAAATGGCAAGTTCTTAAGAAATCTTCAGAAACCCTGCAGAATTCCTTCAACAAGATATTGCGAAATATAGACAAGGATATTACTGACAAATTGTAATTTCTTGCAGTGATTGATTTAATCTATTTATAAAACCTGTATAAAATCAGTACTTTATATACATACTATAGGATAACTTAATTTCAATTGTACAAAAAAAGCACTGTACAAGACTAACTTTATTGCTAAATTGATTTGTCTTCATTAAATTTGTATTAAATTGATAATAAACTTGACTAATTACGTACAAAGAATCTGTTTTGAAACATGTATTAAATAATAAAAAACATTTAAGGTTGTGATTATGTAGTAATGATGCTGTAAGTGTGTTTTTCTGTAACACATGGGACTAACCATACTGTGGTATAACAGGAATGTTATGCCCAGCCAAAGCTTCAATGCTTTGCTTTATTAGCCAGTTTCTATCACACATTCAGATTATGTATTTTGTAAATCACTAAAATCTGGTTTACCAAGAAAAGCCAATCTAGAGCTTCAAAGAGTTCCTTGTGGTAATAAAATGATAGGAAATCTGGTGAGATTGCCTGCAGTCAGGGCAATGAGGGACTAGATTGTATATATCATCCAGTAATGCTGTGTTATGGCCTTGTTTTCAAACTGCTCTCAAGAGACCAGTTTGTCTCCCACAGTAAATGTACTGACTTGATACTTGAACCTTGACCCCATCCAGCCACTCAGCCCACTCTAGTTGGCCTTTTAGTCAAGGTTCTTCTTTTAGTCTGCCAAGACCACTAAACCTAAAGCAGTAGATCATTTCTCTTCAAGGGAAATCTTTACTACAACACATTGGCTTCTTCCAGGGGCTATTTAAAGGGCTGGGGAGAAATGTTGTGAATTTGAACAATACAAGTGAATTTGTGAATGTGCAAAATACAAGTAAATGTTGTGAATGTGAACAACACAAGTAAATGTTGTGCATGTGAACAATACAAGTAAATGGTGTGAATGTGAACAATACATGTTAATGCTGTGAATGTGAACAATAGAAGTAAATGTTGTGAATGTGAACAATACATGTTAATGCTGTGAATGTGAACAACACAAGTTAATGCTGTGAATGTGAACAATACAAGTAAATGCTGTGAATGTGAACAATACAAGTAAATGTTGTGACTCGGCTATTTCTGACCGCCCGCCTATAGTTATATGCCTGCAACTATGATAGATATATACATGTTTTTGGATGGAAAAAATGGATATTCATGTAAACAGAGTTTTAAAAATTGAATTCATTGATATATAAACCTGCCTGTACCCAGTGTAAAATAGTTTAATTCCAATTAAAAGCAAAGCCAACAAATTTAATTGGAGACAACACATGTTCCAATGTCATCAACTCAGACTGTCAAAATGAATCACAAGAGGACTGAAGAAAGACCAGGTGTATGGGTGGTTCTAAAATAGTGTCAAATTATTTACCATTGTAAAAACAGTGTTATCTTCCAAATGAGTCAAACAATGCCCGAGACAGGACTGAGGTGAAAGCCCAGTCAAACAATTAACCCCTGAATCACCATGGTTACAGAGGTCAATAACATACCCTCAAGGCATACATTCTTGGGAGTCAAATTTCGCCCCCAGAACTATCATAAAAATGCCACATAATCTAACAATTGTGAATATTCAAATGCTTGATGAAACTGTACAAGTTTTCCAACCCCCCAAAATAAATGTCCCCCACTCATTGTTGTACAAAAGTCCTGCTGCTAACCTGGTAGATCAAACCACATGTTAGTGATGTGGAGAATAGGGAAAGGAGAAGTTTTTGAAGACCTGAGAAGATGCTTTGATTCATTATTCTGGCATCCACTCGGCAAAGACGTCAGCAAATTCAGACGTAAATACACCAACGATGCTAATTTGTCGCTGTACAGAATTCCACTGCACCGAAAAAAGAATAGCTGGTTACGTTTTTTTCTTGATAAATTTTCACCAGAATTTCCCAGCCATTAGGCTCAAAGTTACAGTGAGCATATCTGCGCGTAACTTTTGAGCAGCAATAAATTAGTGATCAAGACGTCCCCTTTTCATTTTCGTTAGCAGACGGGTTAAGTTAGAGCTGGCAGTAGAGCCAGTCTTCCCTGATTTGTAGCTTTCACACTCTATTTAAACTATACTGGCGCTGGGCGGCTGACGGAGTAGTAACAGCCGTCCAAATCATTCCAAAACATAGGAGAAATTCAGTCAAGTGAACAGGGAATGCGTGCACACCTGTTTTGCACAGATAGAAGAAATGGCTCTTTTTTGAGACATGATGTTTGATTAGAGAAGGCACCTGTTTAGCTACCCTTGTAGCATATCCTTTCTGTAAATTATCAAACATGCCCTTCTCATTGCAGAAAAACATGTAATCTTTACAAACTTTGAATGAATGCACTAGATGACAGTAATTATGCTAAAAATATAATTTTATCTGTGGCGTTATTTGTTAAACTAGTGTTTGACATTGGATAAGACGGTTAGGCACTCCCATATGTATGACTGTCTCATCCAGTTGTTATTGTGTGTTACTAAATACAGAGGACAACGGAGAGAAAAACTTATATAAAAACTTTATTTGTTAACTAAATACAGTAAAAAGAGCTTCATATGAATGATTAGGACATTAAATAGTTTTTTAAAGTTATCACAGTTTTATACAAAATAGTATGTAGATTAACTGATATTGTGTGATAAATAATTCATATCTCACGTTTGAGATGGAAATTTATGTATGCATCTGTATGAAAATGCAAAAAGAAATAATATTCTTAGCTTGCCACTTATATTCTTTAATTCATACTCAATTATTTGCGACAAAATGTAACTGCCGGTAAATTAGCCATAACTTGAATAAAGTGACTGCAGTAGCTTCAACCTATCATGACAGTAGTAAATATATAGACAGAGGCAATAGGGATCTAAAGGCTTAGAATAACACCCAGCTAGAGGCCCATTTGGCGCAATACAACCACAGTAATTAGACCAAATTAGACTCAATTCAACTTTCTAGCTCACTGCTTTCATTCAAAGCAACTGAAGCTGGGTGTGGTTTCCTTATTTTGGCTTCAGCCGACGAAAAGCCTTTAAAGCGCTCTTAAAACATTAAATTATCAGGATTTGTAGAGAGAGTTCACTTTTAGCGCGTTTCCGCCAGCCCTTGGGAAAATCAATAGAAAATAGCAATTGTGAGTGAAGTTTGTTAAAATGTAATTCTATTGATCAGCGTTTATAGGCAGTGCCTCATTAGCTGTAAATAGCGGAGTTACCAGCCTATAGAGCTGTCAATACTGCTAAACTGTAAGCCATATAGTCACAGCCAATATAGGGAACAGCCAGTCAGTCCACTCGCCTCTGTATAACCCATTACCTGTATTCCTAGCATTCATTCAAAGGTAGATTTCGGTTTTTAGACAAAACTTACACCATTTAACATCATAAGCCTATAAAGACCAATAAGCTATCAAAAACTGCCTGATTTATGCTGATACCGGAATAATCATAAACCTTTTTATGAGATTTGAATAGAGCTCAATTTACAATATATAAAGGAAAATGAAATGAACATGTTAATTTGAAAGGATTGGGCAATTGTCAAATTAAAAATCGACCTACATGTAAATCGAAGCATTAAACTATTGTTAGACATTTAACATATGGCGAATAAGAAGAATTCTGATCATTTAATTGAGTTAGACATCAACCATCATTAAAAATCAATAAAAAAACCCTGATAAAATCAACACAAAAAATATTTCTTTTGAAAGGAAAGAGTTTAAGTCTGATTTTGTTTATAAACAATTATAAAAATTTTAATTATAGGAATAATATATGTGGTAAAATAATGAAAACAAACTAAGAATCTGATTTGATAACACTAAGAGTAAGGTTTTTATGGTATTTACTGGGAGCCTGATTAAGCTGAGAGCCCATTATTGGTATGATAATATTGCGTGTACAGGTATTAAGCCTAAAGAGATTCCGGGGGTCATGGATAAAAGCCAGCATTAAGACGTCATTATAGTTCAACGTTACAGGAAGCCGGATTGATTGATTGAGTGATTATTAGCTGTCATTTAAAGAAATGAGAAAGATGGAGTAGCCGTTTGCACCATTTTTTACACTAATGGCAAACAAGGATACATTCCACTATAATTTTTGTGCAATTTTGTTTAATCTCTTTTCTAAATCCCATAATTAGTCTCCACAGGGTCAATGAGTTTAGTTGTCATTGAAAAGCTATTAGCAGAAAAAAGAAGAACTATTAGCACAGACTACATGTATATCTATATTTTTTTATTAAGTCATTGGCTTTCATTGGATGACATCGAGCCCTGTGCCAGTGTGATAATTAGAATCATGTATGTTTAAAATTTAATCACATGGCACAGGGATCTTGATCAATATTAAAATAATGGAATAATGATAATAAGTTTTATAACGAGTGTTAACCTCAGGTTGATTGGAGTCCCCTTATGTCCGTCACAAGAAGGGTAACACTTATTAACCTAGTAAAGTAAGGTAAGAACACCTGAAGACATCTAATTCATTATTTTGACTCCACGCTTCAGTTTATTCTCATCCTCAGCCATGTCAGGCACATTTTTTCTCTACTTTTAAAATATATATACATTTATAGATCCACAGGTGATTGCTGACAACTCGAGACCAACATCCAGTTGAAAATTTGTCTTGAATATGAACAGTTTATCTAGATTTAGAGATGATTTACCAGTTTTGTAATGTATTGATATCACTGTGCCAATGTTACTCTATATATGTTATCTTTAGAAATTTAATCAATGTTAAAAAAAAAATTTATAAGAAAGTGTAAGCGCAGTAATAAACTAACTCTATATGTACAGCATTTTGGTAAGCTGAGTTTCTATACAGCTTTAGTCCATTAAAATAATTCTATTGGACACAATATTCGATATGATTAACTGCTAGCTAGTGACCTCTTTTTACTCCTATGGAATTGAACAGCAGCAGTTTGCCAAATTAGGCGGTGATGCCATGGCCTAACAAGCTAACAAAATTGGGTATTTTTATATTCGAAATGGTTCCAGAAAAAAGCCTTTCTTTTCGGCATTCTGTGGATCTCTATACAAGAGAGAATAATAAGTTTAAGATTGCTTGATAAATTGCTGCCATCAACTCTATTTTGGCTAATGGCCGCCTATTGTATGTGTTGTGTGATGAGTCTCTCTCATCACGTCATTTAGGATAAGCTGAGAACCAAAATCACCAAAACACCAACCCAGAAAGCTGGCAAATTGCTAGCACTTGTTATGCTTGCCGCAGACAAATACAGCGATTCATCAGCCAAAATCACCATGAAAAAATTCTGAGTCAGAAGAGGATTTTCATAAAAACTAAACATCAAGAAAAAATACCCAACACCCTGTGAAGATATTCATGAACAAGATAAAATTTTCTACCATGGGTCTTTAGGAATTTTCTGATCAGTAGCATATCCGTAACATTTCTTCTAGCACATGCTATTTCAAAATTGTAAATAACTGCAAAAATAACAGCAAAGTAACTAGATAGACACAGAAAATCCCCTTCCCGGATGGTTGGCAATGGGTTCTTTTATTGTACTTGTGCATCAAAAATAATTTACATTAGCCAGAAATTTGAATAACAACCAATAATTAGTATCAAGCAGTTTGCAATCAGTATCATGGTTTATGGCCCACATTTGTCCACAGTATGAGCTGTAAGGGCCAAATAACAAAACCATTTCATTACCCCACAAATAACCAGAAAAGAGACTTAATCTAACAAACGCCTGGCATTGAAATGGTTTATTTGAGGATAGGAGCAGGAGATATTAAGCCATTATTTGTTGGCATTATAAATCAACAGTACATTTAAAAAGGCTTGCTATGGTAAATCTGTCAATACAATGACACAAGACATTCCCCCTATAAAGGACAGTCAGGCTGATCAATGCTTCCCCACCCCCAGCAAATTAAAAACTCTCAGGCTGAATATTACGTGAAAAAAATCGCTTTGCCTAAGATACCAGCTGAATGTTTGCCCAACTATTTACGTGTAGCTATTATCTTTATAATCGGTGTCTATTTATTCTCGGGCGTAATCGCTTTGCGCACACATTTGATCAACAAGACGATCTGATAAATGCTTTCACCTTTTTATCCTTCTTGATTATTGATTGTGGAAGAGTTGCTTTGTTAATCCTGTGCCTAGATTGACACACTGTTCGTTTTGCCGATCGAGACATGACACAGAATCACACGCAGAAGCAAAAACATCAGAAAAATGTCCGTCAGACATCAGCTCACGGTCCATTCCATCACAGATTATGCTCAATTTCATTTTCATAATGGCAAACAGATACTGGGTAATGTGATTTGATTGCATCCTTTTTAGCTAACAGAATAAAGATGAGCGAGTAATAAATGCAGCACAAGCACGGCTAACAGTGTGGTAGAGGCGGCTGTATTTAAACTTAAAACATCACACAGTTTTTTTTACAGCGAGAAGGCTTAGAGCTGTGAGGAAGGTCAAAGACACAAGAAACTATAATCTGATTGCAAACCTGAGTCATAGGTTTAGAGGCTTCACAATTGAACTGTATCCATTCAACGGGGCTTTCAAAGACACAAATCATTAAATAAAAGAAAACAGATCACGAGCATCTCCAGTATTCTAAAATGACTGGCAATAGATAAATGTTCAGTGGTGGAGAAACATGAAGGGCAACAAGAGGGCAGTCACTAACTAAAGCATCCTCTTAGTATGAGATTACATCAGCTTTCCAAGCACTAGTACATGCATGTGTATAGTTTAACTATTTACTGAAGATGCCATAGTAACCTTGAACAAAATAGTTATCTTGTCAGAATTAAAGAAATATGTATTTCCTGTCTCTACAGCAGTCTATTAATGATGCTACAAGATGCATGACTCATCTTTTTTGCAGAATGTATGAATTTATGTGAGATGGGATATAAAAGGCGTAATTCAGTTGTATGATCTATGAATATTAGCTCAAATAAATATGATGGATTACAACGAGTAAGTGTCATATTATAGAATTACAGTTTTGTTAAATTTGACAGACTGTTTCAATTTTAAAACCTTTGAAACTTAAAATAAATCTTAGCTTGAGGAACAAGGATGATCATAAAACCGGCACCTAATCTGACAGCTTGCTTTAACAAAAATTTCATTCAATTAAGGAGAAAAAATTATAACGTGTCAGAAAATTGTCAAATAGATTGTTGCACATGATCACACACCTTAGAGTGTTTATCATAAATTTGTGAGAAAAAACGAAGAATGTTTGCAATTGATGACTACACAGTGAGCAGCTAGCATCATAAATTTCTGAAAACCAACTAAGCGGATTATAGACTGTCAAGGCTCAAAGAAACATAATCAAATTCCTTAAATTAAGAAAAAGGGGAAAGCTGCTAAAATTGTCAAATAAGACCGAGAAGCTGCCAATGAATGAATACATGTTAGAGAAGGGTGAATATCAAAAGGAGAATGAAATTTAATAAAGAGTAGTTATTAATAAGCTAATAAACAAGTAATTATGATTTTTTTTTTGATGACTTAGTACTGATAACCATGTAAATGAATCCCCAGAAAGTTGTATATTAAGAGAGACCCTACAGATGCATGGTCAAGTGTCACTATGACCCAATCAAATGATGTTTTGTTTATCTGGGCAGCTCATCGTGAAGATTACCAGGCTTTTCATTGGATTATCTTTAGCCACTAATAAACAAAGGACAGGGCATTCAGGATGGTCCCTAAAGGGCAGACCATTGTGGAAGGTCAATTGAAGGAATTTCTGCTTGACATACAGAAGCCTGACTGAGTGAATTTTAGACAAGGCCCTACACAGTTCGATTCGTTTCAGGATGCTCTACGCCGTTCCATACTCGTTACTTGCTCTTGAATTATGGACGTCCACCATTTGAGGCAGTTTATAGTTGCCATATTTTTTTTGCCATTTTTTTTTCTCGTTCCCTTGGTGATGTGACGTGATATAGGTTCCCGCAAAAGAGTTGGCCCTGGATCAAAAATTCTACTGAGGCGTCTCTGCTTTAGCTACAATGATTCCAATAATCAAATTTGGGCTAGTGTCAGGGAAGTGAGGTGAATGGCTCGGGGAAAGCACCCAGGAGTCGGGCACTGTGATTTCTCAGTTACAATCAGTTCCACCACTTCACTAGCACGAACTAATCAAGTGGCAAATTAAACCGTACTGCCATTTATCAATTTTAAGATCACATGACACTGGTGTCAGTAGTGGGGGACGGAAGGCCTTGCCATTACTCCTAGCATCTGACCTGGCTCTTTTATCTCCAACCTCAACATCGTTAGCTAATCATTCATGTCTGTAGAAATTTCGATCACATCTCACAGCACCTACTCACCAGCTTGACAGATATCATTCAGTTCTGAGAATGATCTCCAAATTATATTCATGTCAAAACATGAGTAATGAAATAAAAACAGTAATCAACATAGGCATAACACAGAATAATGACTATTTCCCAAGGAATGCGATGCTGTAATCCTTTCTTTCAGTAATCAAAAAGGTGGAACAAAAACACAAAACATCAAAGCCAGCCCGAATATTACAAACTTTATTATTTTTCTACAAAATTTAAAAATTAATCGGTATTTTGCGATAATTGTTAACTTTTCTATATTAATAATTTTGACACTGCAAAGATGCAATATCTATATTTGCTTACATAACTATATCATAATAGTATTGGCATTATCAAAAAGATGTAATCCTCCTATGGTGATTCCAGCAAATTTATAAATATCTACAAATTTCCTGGTCATAATACAAAAGGCTGTGAGCAGGCCTTAACAGAGCACCAAGTAACTATAGATGTGTAGAAATCTGCTTTGGGAGCCTGGGGCGTGTAATTAAGCTTAATAGGAGATAGGCTGATCCAGCAAGGCCAGCACCTTGGCAGCTTTTAACTGTGAATATAACTGCTTATCAAACGCTAAAAGGAGACTGATTATCACAATGTAAGATCCCCTACTGCTCACTGCAAAAACATTCCATGAGAACTTACTTATTGTATGGTTTATAGCTCGAGCTAGATTGTATGTAAAGATATCCAGATGAGTACACAGTGAAACAAAAAGATTTCTTAATTAAAACATGACCTCATCTTCAGTTTGTACTAAATTAGTTTTGGCTTACATGTTTATGCAGCTAGTTCGTAGATTAATATATTAGAATTGCATAGAAACTTAAAACCAATATGTTAAATTTAGACTTTAATATAGCCTTTTAAAAAGTAATATGATAACCCCTTTGATCATATGGAATCTAACAAAAACGTTCTGCTTTTTTAAGAAACTGTATTATAGTTATAGATTTTTTATGCACAATATTGTACTTTAAAGCGGTCTATGAAATACAACAGGAGTCCTTTATGATACATGACATGTACTGCCTGCAGGACATTTTACTGTGAAGAACAGTTGTCAAGAATTTAGTGCCAAAACACAGGCATTGCAGAGCAGTTAGGGGCATCTGAATTATATCATTTGGTGATAACAATTCCTAAGCAGAAGAACGGCCACAGATAGCGGTAGTTACCGTGTTGTATTGGCTCAATTCATTTAATGGTAAGTTGCAGGCCTGTGAATTGAGATTCGATTTTCCACAGAGTTAAAGATGGCCTGAGGCTCGGTGCTCTACGTTACAAGCAGTTGTCATGTTTAATTAATGTACCCCATCCCAGTGGCAGTCAGCAGTCATCTAACTAGCCAACATTTAATTAACAGACAACTCCACAGCCAAATAACTGCTGTATTTTCCATGTGGCATATGACAGCCATCTTGGTCATAGGAAGAATCTAATAAGGCTTCCTGCAGACTGCAGAAACCATCTCCTTATATTATGTCATACATTTTGCTACTATATTAATTTCTCTTGCTTAAGGTCTAGCAGGAACCCTTGGGCTCAAAATGAACAAAAACAATTTTATCGCTTGGATAAAAAGTTAGGTCTTCAAACTACATATATATTGGTGATCATAAATGCTGATCAATAAGGTGAAATAAAGATTGAGCACCCAGGGTAAAGGCAATGCTGGGCAACAAGTGCAAAAGTGGCACTGAGCAACAAGTGTGGATACACCAGAAAAGCTGAGCAACGAAACAAAAGTAAAGCTGAGCAATAATAGAGAACAAAAAAACATAAAACAAGAGCAATAATAGGGGGCCTACAGAAATGGTTTGCATCAGGGGAGAAAGAACCACTTAACAGTGTAGAAAAAATCACTGAACAATAGTATAGAAAGAATCACTGAACAACAATATAGAAAAAACCAGTGAGCAACAGCATAGAAAGAATGACTGAACAACAATATAGAAAGAATCACTGAACAACAATGGAGAAAATCAGATCAAAACAGAAAGAAATGCTAAGCAATAAGGGAGAAACTATACAGAAAAAGGGAGTTAAAAGGAAATGCTGAGAACTAAGGGAAAACAACCTAGGCTACACTAGAGAACTGGGAAAAAATTTACAAGAAATGGTTAAAAGATTAAATTGAAGCAGGGTCACATCATCAAATTTGTTAATGTTTAACAAACAAAGACAAGGCAGGACACATACAGGACAATCACTAGACACTAGAAAGATATCATCACCAGATCCGCTTCCTGTTCCCCTTTATCTCTGGGAGTACCAGGGAAACAGAAAGCTCTCTCCAAGCACCCGCTGGCATGAGAAGAAATTTGTTCTGTGTTGCCCTTTAGGTGAGAGAGCAACCTAAAGGGCAAAGGAAGTTCCCACCAATCACCCACCTTGTTCAATCCATACTACATTAAACCTGTACTAAACGCACCTAGTTATATCTAGCAAAATTGACATAAGCCTTCAGCAAAACTACATAGGGTTGTTAATTAAATAATAGTTCCAGGTAGAATAGCCTTAATCTAAGCTTAATTGATCCAATCTTTCATTCAGTGCTATAGATGTTAATATCAACCCATAAACTGGTTTTCACCTTCTCCCTATTGATTGGCCGTATTGACATTCAAACACACCTTACCAAAATGATTACCACAGGTAAGTGATATTAAAACACAAGATTCAATGTTGTTAGTGCAATAACATACCATAATATCTATTTAGTATCTCAATTCAGTTTAGTGCTCTTAAAACTTAAAGCACATCACAAAACACTGCTTATCATTGTAATAATTGTATATTATTTACTTAAATCGAAATACTGTGGTTCTTTTATTATATTAATTTAGGTTGATTAAACATACTAATCAAAAAATTTCTCGGAAACATTCAGTCTAATGGAGTAAGAGACATTTCTTTTCAAGAATTACAATCAAATTTATAAAGATGGATTTTATTCCTGCATTCAATTTATCTGGCGCTTGATTAAAATGGGCAAGTCCGGGTCTTGATGTGAGGCAGATAAAGACTGGCCTGTAATTCAATTATAGGCAAACACAAGAGTAGAGTTGAAGCAGTATATAAGAGTGAGGATTGTCATTTCTGTTAAAGAATAATTTGATTTCTGGCTCTCCATCCATTCAAGGGTTTATGCTTTCCACTTACACAGGCCTGATTGGGACATTGAAAAGCCAGAAATGTCTTGAGTAAAGAAAGGGGATTTTGTCATGTAAAGAGAATGAACTGAAGCTCGATAAATTGATCGTTTCCTCGTCCAACACTGTACGGCCTTAGATTTTGCACTAAAAGGAAATTGATAATAGGTTTGTGTGGGTCAATGTTGAAAATGTACTGAGGTAGATTCTGGTTCTATTTGGCAGTGCTAGGAGGATTGTGGCCATATAAGATCAATAAACATCGCCCTTATGGACTTCTCCTTCAATCGCGCAAAGACCAAATCACTTGTGAAACTCCTTCGAGGAAAATCCAATAAAATAAGGAGGGAATGGCAAAAGCCTAGCTAAGATAAATCAAATGTTGGATTTTCTTCACAAGTTCCTGGTAGTACTCTACAGCCTAAAGTTTGACTTGGTTTCAAACACTTTGACCGGCTTTTACCATAGATTTATAGCAGACATTGACAGAGTAGAAGGACAGTACTTGGCCTCGTGCCAAAACCTGATCATTAGAGAGAAGTGTCCATCCTATTGATGATAAGTTTCATGTTTATTGCTTTGTCGTCCAGACAGTTCAAAATATTGCTGATTTCAACCAACATTTACTAATTTGTGAGATAATTAAATGTCCCATTGGACATTGGAGCAGGCAATAAAATGGACATAACACTCAGCAACACCCTCACATCCCATCTCTACCATCAATACATTTTTCTTACAAATATAGGCTGCCATTACACATGATAGTTTTGTATTTCCTGTTATTTGAGCCATGATTACTGCAATCATTTCAAATCCATGAGTTAATACTTACTTCAACAAAGTAAGAAGCAAATGTGGTTGCTTTATTCAGCATCCCCATTCATAAGAACATTGTTTGCTTGTTTGTCTGATTTGCAAACATTCATTGCCTCAAGACATGGCATTTGAACCCTCCCCTTGGCTTAAATAAAAACACTTGTGGTAAAAGTTGCCCAATTTCTTTAGAAATCTTCCAATGGATTAGTCTTTCTTATAGTGTTAGTATTCAGAAATGCAGCCTGATTGAAATCTATCTTGCCAGCTATATTTAGCTAAATGGTATTGAAGCCATCAAGGGCAGATAAATCTAGGCTGTCTGAGCTAACCTCCAAAGACCAATAAATCCCATATCGCTCCACATGTGATTGGAGTGTCAGAACAGAGCAATGATATAGCTTATATCGCAATACAAGGGGAGGTTAGGGTAATATAGGAAACAAGAGAATTTCAGGCCAATACAGCTGATTATAATTCAGAATGTATTATTAGACTAGTGTGATTGGGGATTACATTGTGCTCATGCTTATTTTCATCCTGAGAAGCCAGAATTATATTTTGAAAAATAAAACATTTTATTTTTTAGAACATTGCATAGTTTAATACTCAAAATGCCAGAATATACAAAATGGAACGGATATCTCTGGGTAGTTTTCTAAAGATTTAATGTCAAATAGGAAATGGATATTATTATTGTATCATTAAGATACATGTATTTAGCTCTCCTTGTCACAATCTTGTTCAACCAAAAGGTATGTATTTAACAAGATACAAGAAATTTGATTTTGTGTCGATTAATGAACAGGGAGATAGACAAATACATAGATAAACGTAGGTGAGGTTCACTCATTGGCTAGAGAGATGTGCAAATATGTAGGACATAGTTCTTAAGAGTTAAAAGATGATGATTATGAAGACTCCGTGGTAGTTATAGCTATTCCTTCATTCTCTCAATAACTGTCAATGTGCTACTTAACACTGATTTTCTGCATCATATCACATGCTAATCTCTGCCATTAACCACAAACAAACAAGCATGTATCTACCCTACATCTTCTAATTATTGTTATGTTTCATGCCAGTATTGACATTTAAATAAACAGAATATTTAATATACAGGGAGCCACCATATAAACGTGGTCTGAACATCCCTAACAAATATAATGTGGAGTCACGGAAATAAGCCCCATACTGTTTACACAGCTGGGGTTGTTCTATTGTTGCATTATTTCATTGATTTGAATTCTTTTATTTTTAGAATTTGTACACTAATAATTAAAATAGATAGATGTGTCTGGAGTAAAGAGAAAAACAACTCAGCCATAAAGATGGGAATAATTTGTTAATTTGGATTTGTGAATATAAACAAAGATGCGACATTACCAATGCATTAAGCTATACAAATACATTCCTGATTAATATGTCATGTCTAGCATTGATCAGGACAGTGTCATGGAAATCAGCTGCATCCTAAAAGGGAAATCTCAAATCTCTAGGAAAGAATATGTTTGGTCTCCACTGAATAGAATCAACACATTGACAGTGACAAGAAATGATCAAATATCAAAATAAGTACGTATATATCAAGGGATCAGTATTCAAAGGATGTTTTTTCTTGATGTTCTAGAGATAACATATAGGCTGTTCAAGGAGGCAACAACAACAACAACATTTTTGTAATAAAGAATAAGAATCAGCGCCAATCTAAAATTCAGTGGAATCCAGGTCAGATCTGGAGTCAAAGAAAAGACTTTTGCCGCAAGAAGATGTGCCATTGTGACATTTCACTTCTCCGAACAGAACATGCTGACAAAACTAAACAGTACAATAAAAACATTCTGAAAGCTTCAATTATGTCTTAGCAAAGGGACCAAACAGCAATTTGCTGAATAAACATCTGTAAATTGCATTGCTAATGGCTGCTTTGTACAGATCCAAACCTATATAACAAAGCCATGATGTAATAATAGTTTGTTCTTTTCAATAGTGACAGTCTTCATCCGGAAACACTTTCAAACACGCCTAAGAAAGATTTGCGAATTTACATAATCTGTTTGCGAGACATGCTGTTTGTTCACTGCTAGGTAGGAAGTTTGCGTTTCTTGTTTGCGGGCTTGGCGTTCTTATTTGCTGGCCTTGGGAATAAAACATCTAGCGACTTAACACCGATGTAAAGGTTAAGTCTGGTGTAGCCAGCAAAGTGTTAAAGTGTCTCAGCTTTCATAACTTTGCTATTGTAGCCTACTTTGTAATCAACCATATTTTACTATAGCAAAACAAAACCTGTGCAAACCTCCCTACACCATCTCCAGTAAATAATATCTCTGTACATAGAGTAAAAAAAAGAGTAAGAATAGCATCAAAGTAATTATTCATTTATTTCAAATAATTAACTTAAGATGCAAATTTTGAAGAAAAAAAAAAAATTTTAGGTAAAATTTTGTAAAAAGTATTTAGGCTTGTAAGCACCTAATAAATATGTATATAGGGAAGTGATTTCATAAAAACATTGTAATTAGAATCAATCGAGACCAGGGTTCAAGGTGAACAATTTACAAAATATAGGTCGACTATAATATAATTGAAATATCTAAGAACTGAGAGCCATCAATAACTGCCAAGACAATAACAGCAAACATCAAATCAATGGAATTGACATGTTTTACAATATCGTGAAGAATTGAAAATCCATAACATCGTTGTGGTTTCTAGCAAGGGAGAGTTAAAAATAGAATAAATATCCCCTATGGGCTAGTTGAGTTTTTATTGCGTGACTAGCTGCCTCCAAATAGCCAGCCAAATACATCATGGTGGATGCATTTGGGAAAGCAGGCCTAACATTTTCCAGCAAATGCCTTCCATAACCTGCAATAGAACCCCGTTTTTCTCACAAATAAAGCAATGCATAAGATGTTGTTTTTATAGAAGCCCATATCAATACATGTAAATATGGATTCAACGTCATGGAATCTTTGTCTTCTTGTTTAAACATGACTTATGTAGGTTTCCAATATACTGATTGTTTTTGATCTGTTCCGCTACTGTGTCTTTGCATCCTTTCCATACAAGTTTTTTATATCCCTTCCAGACGTAAGTTGTTTGATCCTTCCGACTGGTGAAAGGTTAAGGTAAAAACCTCCATGTTGTATGTGCTTAACTCGTCTTCATGTGACACTTAATGTTTTAAGAATGAGAATATTTTGTAACCTTACCTGGTGCTACTTGAATGTCATAGTTTCTACTCCTATTATTACTACAAAAACGGCTGCCATTCAGGGATGGTAAAAAACAAAAAAATATGTTTAACCTTTTCAGAAAGAGAAAATGCATTAAGCTGTATCTTGTAGAAAGCAATAGAAGGGAAATCAGATAAAAAATCGGGCATATATAGCCTCGGTCCAACTTCCTGCATACCAGTGTAGAGTATTGTGATTTAGAAGAGCATTTGAGAGAGACTATAAAAAGCATTGATGCGTTTCTATGAAGCCTTTGGCACGCTCATCAAACTCCAATTACAGATATGACAATTTTTCACGCCACTGCAAAAGTGATTCCCTCGACACTGTAGTGCGTCTGAACTGCGGAGGACAATATTTGGGTGTCAGCACCAACACACCATTCTTAATAAGAGATGTCAGGACCTTCAAAAAACACAACCTATCAAGCTTAATGCACATTTTTTTTTAATAGCTTGAAATGTAATTGGCTAAAAATGAATAATATTTTTGGACGAGTACATTTTGTAGGCGATGAAGTCAAATGATTTACCTACATGACATCAAGATTAAATTTATCTTTTTGTATTGTCTATTGAAATAAATTGCATTTCATGTCGTTATACATGTATGTAGTTGTCAGTGCATGGAAAGTAAATACATAAATCATCCATGCTACCATTTTCCCTCTCTTGATTGATGTTAAAAATGTGGCTTGAAAAAATTTTGCTTTAAAAAACCATCATAAAATAAATCTAGGAAAGTGTTAAAAAATCATAAAAAAAAAACAAAAGATGAATTGCTATAAAATTATTATCAATTGCAAAATACAAATCTATCACAAAAAAACAGGCCAAAATGACTTTTTAAAACTGGAAGACAAATTGGCTGAAGTTCTATAGACGAAACAGAAGCCCTATGTGAAGATCAATATCATCCATGTGATATTCTTTGGCAGGCGCCAGGTTTCAGACTGGGGAACCCTATCCCCCCTCAGAATAGGTGGTTCTGGGTGAAGTTGGGTTTAGTAAGGTCAGAGCATCAATTTTGGAATGGCAGTATCACTAAGTTCCAGCTGTAGGGAGCAGACACACTGTCTGACAATCTGGCTGCTTTACAAGGAAGCTATAGTGAGTTTAATCCAGCCCTCTGACCCACAACCAAGGAGAAAGTCACCCTGTCACTGAGAGATAATTTCCTCCCACTTTCTGTGTTTCAACAGTCATTTACAACTGGAGCAGGTTACCCTAAGTGTAATAGATATCTCAAGAGGGGTGGGGGGAGGAGATAAAAGCAAATTCTAGAGACACATCAAGTAAATTCGTTAAAGAAAACCGGCTGTTGAAAGGACATTTTTATGCAAATAATTATTATCTGGCGGCAATTTGGTTATCCCATTTTGGACTGTTGTTTGATTTGGGTTTTATATCATACTAATAGTAATCCACTTCCAGGACTATAGGCCAGCCAACAGAGACTACCAAAACAAATAAAACAGTTCAGTCACTAAACGTAAAAATAAATACAACCAGCTCCTTGTTGGCACCTAAAACAATCATATTCAGGTTAAAATTTTGGAGAATATTATCAGAGGACAGAATGTGAAATCTAACAACTTTATGCAATATTATATGTTTGGTTAATTGGAAGCTGGTTTTAAATTGTTAACTTTCCAAATGTGCAACAGCTGTAGCAAAGTACATGAGGATTATAAGAACCACAGGCCTTAGGCAAGTAGAGGAGGATTAGCAGAACATCGGGGCTCTGCTATTGTCCAACTCAGATTGCTTCATTTACCCACAAGATCGTTGTGGACAATAGCGCAGTGGGGAGGAATTTAAAAGCAATGTTCCAAATCTCTAATCTTCAGGTTGAATGTCATGCTCTGAATGTGTACGATGGGAAAACTGAGCGTCCCTCGGGGGAAAACTGAATCATCAACTACAATGGTCGCTGGGATCAATCCAAGAAATCGACGATAAAAACCACAGCAAAGAAATTCAGATCTGAACACATCGTGGAACTCCACACAATAGTTATGGAATTCTTCTTGGGAGATCAATTCAAATACTCCAATGTATCTTCTGGAATATCTTTGTTACATTCGGGTTCGACTCTTTTTTTTTAACCCGGTAAATTCACAACTTCTCCTGCATTAAAAAACAGGCTCAGCATGTTTGTGGAGCTTGTAACTTGGAATTGACAGCAATCAGTTGAAATTCCCCACGCAATCATGAAAATCACATCACTATCTCACTAATTCTGTTACAAAAGTGGCACAAATTAATGAATGTGTCTGTTGAGAATTAAACCTTATGAAGACAAAACTGGACAAAGGCACCAGTGAAATTATCCCGGGATAAAAGGCTGCCCAAGAGATAATTATAATCTCGCTGGACACTAATTAAAAATCTATACTGGACGGCAATAAAACTGAAATATATCAAAGTCAATTACAGTGCATGGAAATGAATGCCACTCAGCCAGATATCAGGCTGTTTTTAGTTCAAATTCAACACGCCATTGACATCTCTCAATAAATTATTTTTTATTACGGTAATATTTTAGGTTTGAAAATATTATTCCATAGCTCTGGAGGACAATGCTCACAATGTGGACTTTTTGTGCCGTTTCCATAATCTCAAGAAATGAATTAATAAAAGTTTTTAAGAACTGATTAGAAAAATATAGTTTAAACGCCAACTGTCAATTTTTGAAAACAGCCATTGTTTAAAATGATCAATCATGTACAATTTAAACAAAAAACTAAGCAGTACACATTGGGTTTGGTATTTTAAGCATTTCTCGAAGCACAAGTTTTCATTAATGCAGAAACTGCCAGAAAGTTATTATGGGCTCTAAATAAATTGAGCATTGTTGACAGCAATAACCATGTTTATGTTACTCTCTACATAGTAACCACTCATGTTTTAAACATTCCAAGGAGAAAACATCAAAAGGATAGCATTATGGAGAATTTGCTCCAAACATTTACCTCGGTGAAATAACATGCGACAATGGGGACAAATACCTGTACATGTAGAAGGATTGTTATGCAAATGACACCTACATAGATAGACTCAATGTGTAGAGAAATAACCATTACACATATACATCAATAGTTTTTTTAAAATTGCTTTCAAGTCCTTGTCTGCTCCAATGTTAAACAGGTCTCATCACTTATTCATATCTGAATAGCAGTCTCAGACTTGGACAATGGAACGGTATTCTGCTGAATCGTTAGTAAACATGGCGCCGTGTAATCATATGTCAAATAATCCTATTCCAATAAGCAAACTGTTCCAGCACATGGTGAAAACAAAAAGTACAGAGAGACAGACTCGTTAGTCTCCTGATTCCCCCTCATCCTGAAAGAGATGAAGTAGCACCAAAGGGCCCTTAGTGGAACTGGCAAGCACTCCCCCTCCCCCCCCTGTTCCCTCCATACCCTTTTGTCTTACAGTTAACTTGTAAATATGTGTATAAATCAGTGTGGCTGAACAAAGACAAAGGGGAGAGAATCTGTAGGGGAATGCCTCTCATCTTGACATTAAGTGTTCAAGTCAGCCATAAAGAAAACTAAGGTTATCGTAGCACATACCTCTATGCCTTTGTGTGGTTTTATCAAACATCAACATGGCCTCCTCAACCTGAGAAAAAACACAGAAAGAATAACAGTCATATTACTTAAAGGCGTGAAGAGATCATTTGCTTTAGTGCCCTAAATTATTAGTAGGATATGTCAGGTATGACAACAACAACAACGAGCTGTCTCATAAAACAACTCTATAATTTCTGAAAAACCCTGGCTTCCCCTGATGCATGTCAATACACGCAGTACCAACATTCAATTTGCTGAGCAGTTTATTCATACTGATAATACAGCCTTACAATTATGGTTGATAAAACAACCATAGCATTATATCTGGTTTTATTGGTGTCTTTAGGGCAGATTGCTTTGTTTAGAGAGACTGGGTACATGTATCAGTAGTAAAGCACAAATTCCAGTGGAACAACTGCAATACATAACATTTCCGCAAACCTCATAAGATAGAAATTTTTTAAAAAGGTTAAAAACTTTTATATGAATGTGTTAATAAACAAAAATTACCATTAGAGATATATTTTGAATAAATGAACCCGGGACCTTTGGTTTACAGGCCCGGGACCTTTGGGTTACAGGCCCGGGGCCTTTGGGTTACAGGCCTGGAGCCTTTGGGTTACAGGCCCAGGCCCTTTGGGTTACAGGCCCGGGGCCTTTGGGTTACAGGCCCGGGGCCTTTGGGTTGCAGGCTCGGGGCCTTTGGGTTACAGGCCCAGAGCCTTTGGGTTACAAGCCCAGGCCCTTTGGGTTACAGGCCCGGGGCCTTTGGGTTACAGGCCCAACACTCTACTGACAGAGCTACAGAGGCTCACGGCAGAATGAGTCATATATTTTATATATATATATATATATATATATAAGATACTACATCCCTGAGCAAGTGGAATCAATTTTTAGAAATATATATAAAAAAGTGAAACTTTTAAAATCTCTCTGAATTAAAAACTCAAAACATGGATAATACTGATTAACAAAAAAAAAGTGATTGATCTAAAACATACACTCACGCAGCCATATGAAATAAAAGAGGCCAGCTGGTATAGTTAATTAGAAGAAGTAGTTCAAGTAGATAAAGCTTCATATAATACATAAGAGAAAAGCAATTCTATGCTACAGAAATTATTATAATAACCATAATGACATAATTTTGCTGGAGATTGCATATTTTATAATTGGACAAGCATTTCTATCGTCCGTAAAGCTGGTGAATGGTGCAGGCAATTCAGATCCTTTCTTAAAAAGGCGGAAAAAGAAATGACCCTATTAACCTTCTTAAGATATGAAGTTAATAATAATGATGGTTATTTTCTGTTCCTCTATTACGTATGGATCGCCTAAAGACTTCAATCTTTGTACAACCCTGAAGCATGTTTACCCAGCGATGCCTGGCAAGTCTTAAACCTCCCAGTTGAGGGAAATAGGTATTGACGTCATAACAAGGATGCCAATTACAGACTCAGGTCACTCTGATCAACCCAGTCCGAACACGAAACAATAGCATTAAATAAATGAAGTGCAGGTTGGCGATCAGTGCGCATTGTTTTATCTCTAAAGTAGGTCATCAGGCAATAGTCCAAACTTAAAAGAGCAGTTGGTTTGTGGAGAAACGAGAATGTCCATTCCACTGATCCCCCATAATGATGTGCGGCCCAGTTTGAAAGGAAACTGACAATATTGCAAAAAGCTGTCCATATAAACAAATCATGTGTGACAGAACAAGCTACCCGTCACACAGGCCCCTAGGCAATGGCTGTAAATATTGGGAAAATCCAACAGAATAATGCCTCGTCCACATGACAGAAGAGGATATAAAGTGTTTTAAATGCCACATGTATATTTAAAAGCATTTTACTCCGCTCAGCAATGTCATGATCTACTGGTTTTATTAACATAATGAAAGACATGCGATTTGCTAGTAGTGGGTTTGTATTCATATGGTGATAATGTAAATGATTAATAACATAAACTTACAAAGGCTGGGACTTATAAAATCTGATAAAAATAAAAACTCAATTCCAGGCACTTTGCGTCAATGTGATTGTATAAAATGTTCACATATTCTGTTTCAAACTACATATATGTACGTGTATACATCATGTTGGAGAATGGGAAAGCCAACTTGGCATATCTGTATTGACAAAACCTATTGATCAAAGTACAGAAAAATGCTGACAAGATAAAACTATGGAAAAATGCAGAGAAGCAAGAGTCTAGTGTATCTATATCATTGATTGACTGTCTTAGCTGTATTCAAGTTTTTCAGATATTTACAATGATGGAGCGTTCCACAACACTAACTTCCATTATTACATTACAACTGATTATTTTTTCTCAGTGAGCTGGTCCTCAATTCTCCATCTGCACGGGCCCAAGTCAAACAGGGACCAGAGCAGTCAGCTGCCTCACTCTCAGATAGCCATTAAATGGGGTTATACTTCAGTGAGCACGCCTACCAGTTATACCTGTGACAGAGTGCTCAATTGAAGTTAAGTATGTGTTGACTTAGGCATAACTTAATAAAAGGCTTAGGTTATAGACTTACACCTTTTTTTTTTTACGAAAGGTGAAACTCAACCGTGAAAGTTACATTTGTCCAAACTAAAAATGGCCATTTTTAACAAAGAGGAAACTTGAAGCATTATATGGTGTACATATAAAAGAGCTTTAAAACCATAAGTCTCCTGAAGATACTGATATGCCAGCAAATATTATACTACTAGCAGAAATATTTTGTTTTTGTTTCTTTTAATACTACAATTTAAAAAAGAGAAATATTTAAAAAAATTATAACACATAAACTGAAACAAAACTTTTCTTCTCAAAAAAGAAATATATTTCATTTTGCTGGTTTTTTATGTGAGTTTTATAATTTTTATCCAAAGTTTTAAAAGTTGATTATTTAGAGTAATACAACAGTAACAATCTCGTTTTTCCCAAAAGACCCTGTCAAGTCAGAAACGATTGCCAATTATCCCTGGGTAATTATTATAAGTGTTAACCAGTATATGTGCACCAGAGAGGTGCTGGGGATACGCTACAGCAATAAGCTTCATGCAGATATTATAACACCAGTGAATAAGCGTAAGAATCATAGTCATACTCTGCCCAAAACATTTATAGCTAAGTAGATACATGTAAGAATCATAGGGTCATACCCTGCCCAAAGCATTCATAGCCCAATAGAGATGTGTAAAAATCATAAGGTCATACCCTGCCCAAAACATTTATAGCCCAGTAGATACACGTAAGAATCATAGGGTCATACTCTGCCCAAAGCATTTATAGCCCAGTTGATACCCATAAGAATCACTAGGGTCATACCCACAGGGGCTCGGTACCATAGAGGCCGTCAATATACATACAGAGAATAGAGAAGGGAGGACACTCCGATTCGAGCCGGCTTGTACCGTGGTGAAATTAACCGATTCAAGTCCACTATAATCGCA
>JAVFBX010189080.1:0-13588 GCA_034783855.1 Mopalia kennerleyi | reverse complement strand
TACATGAAGGCGTTGTGAGGACAGGAGACACTGGTTACATGTAGGTGTTGTGCGGACTGGAAACTGGTTACATGAAGTTGTTGTGGGGACAGGAGACACTGGTTACATGAAGGTGTTGTGGGGACAGGATTAAATGGTTAGATTGACCCGGTGCAAGGACAGTGTTCAATGATTAGATGAAGTTGGTGTGGAAATACAAGACTTTGTCTACATGATAGATATATTTAGTTTTATTGCATACATGTTATTAGATACTTTATGACACATGTTACATGTATATTGCTGGACTAATGAAGCGTTATTAGTGAGTTTTCACTTATCACTTCAATTTTTTCTGTTAGTTTGCTTATCTCCTTTGGACTGAACTAATAGCTGGCTTTTACTATCTGTCATATTAGTGAGCTGGTGAGTAACCTTTTTCTACCATCTTTCTGTTTCATGGACCTTACAAAATATTACTGCCAATGGTTCTGGTACACGCTCTATCTGCAGTCAGGTGAAAGTGATAGGTTAGCAGCTGGTCAGGTTTTCATGCTTTCAATATTTCTATTCAGAATTGAGATATTTTTCTGTATATGAATAATTGCCTCTTACTATTACTCAGTGTCTTTATCACCAGGTTTTATCAAGAGTTTCAGACAAATATTAATGACTTAGGGCTTAATTTTCTATGTTTTAGAAGTAGAGTATAACCAATCACACCTACATGTATGCCCCTTGGCTTACATGATGGTAAAGATTACCAGGCCTCAGTACTTTGTAGCCAATATTTATCATGTCAGCTATGGAGGAACATAAAATTTTTAACAAAACATTAATATATTTGACACTTCAGATGTCATTTTCTTGTGTAATACAGTCTACCAGGCACTTATGCCATGTATATAGCTGTATAGCAGAGGTACTAAACAGCATTATTTACAGTAGTTCTACATACAAACAAGTCAACAAAATTGTGTTGATTATTTTCTAAGCATAGGCCTACTGTGTAGGCTTTACAATCTATTTAACATTGCTCACATTCTGATCGATTATACTTTTGCTACACTAAATATTTTAGACGCAGACAAGTTTTTGTTTGTCCTCTGTTTCCGTATTGGGCTGTAGTTGTATGTGGGACATCTTCTTTATCCATTTTCACCATTTCTACTCGTTTCCATCATTTGGGAGCTTTTCATAGATGTATCAGGATTACCTGCCAGAACAAAGATGGCTGCATGCTGGCTGTGGGACCCTGGGGGAGCCCACCATAGAGGACTAATGCCCTGCATCATTAGGTCCACATCTTTATGTATTTTTGTACACTAGCTCTACATTTATAATTATTACAAATTCATACAAAAGCAAAAAGTATTTTTTTATTTTATTTTTTTTTTAAATTGAGAAGAATATTGAAATATCATTGATTACTGGTTTAGGCAGTATGCTGATAAAGATTGGTTGTTTGTCTCCTTGTATATTCCCCCTGGGGTGCGGTAAAAGAGGAGTAAATTGTCTACCCTGTCTGAAACTCCTGATCAAGTTTCCGAACAGAAATCACTGAGAAGATGGAGTTATCCCCAGAAGGAGATAAGTTTACTTTCTAGATGAGCTTCGCATGGATCAGTTTTCAGCAATCTTCATTTCGTGTGGAGCCAGTTTGAGTTATAACAATGGTTTCAGAATATCTCTTCAAGTGAATCACTCCCTACTGATTGAGGGTTGACTGGGAGCTTCCTGTTACCCTACCTATAGGCCCTTAGGCAGCATGAAAACAATCTATAGGGCATATTACCCTGTAGATTGTGTTATTACAGCATGTAGTTTATCTAGTGTGTGTGTCTTACATGTCAGGTAAGCTTCATTTCATTATCTTTATCATTTTCATTGCATTTTTGTTTCAAAGAGTTTAAGCTTAAGTTTATTTTGTTGTATTTCAGATATTCTTCTCATCACCATCGTAAATAGACAGCTGTATCAAATGTTTATATCTTGGGGAAAAATAGTCCATGGATTTTATTTCCACCAAATGTCATCATCGAATTAGTGGCAAAATTTTTCTTCATTATAGCCAGACTTCAATTAGATACTCACTTGGTATTTATGTCTGAAAATTGTTTAGAAAAATGATTTAATGCCAGTGTGTACAGTTCACAATTGAACTACTACTTTGAACATTTTCCACAGTATATATTTGTTACTCTCTGGTTGTATATATAGCTTTGTTGGATCGTCGAAATGCTGTTTTACTCAGTAGGGCTGTAGGAACATTAATGTTTTAATGCAACCAAACAATTCACATTTTACTGTCATTTTTGTTGCCAGAGGTGTCCAGGGTGGTTAAGGTCAGCAGGGGCTTAGCCAGACATCAAGTGTTGTGTCCAAAATGGTCATTTGCTTCACTTTTTAGGTAACCAGGTTTCCAATTTGTACAGGTTTCCCAGTATCCTGCATGTTAAAGTTTCTTACATCTGGGTGTTTAAGCTAGGCAACTTTTTTCAATTCAGGGTGTTCAAAGAACGAGTGGACACCCCTCTACCCTAAAACCTTGTCAGTCCCCCATTTTGGCCGGTACTATGATGCATATAGAATGCGAAACTCCAGCCACATAAAGAAACCTTCACTGTGTATTTAAGGCATTAACATACTTTTAATTAAACAGTCAATTATAGTCCAATAAACTGCCGAACACAGTATAAAAAAAAATTATGACATTTTTTATGAAGTTTGTTCTAGCTAAGTACCCATGACTGATCCATACTATAAAGATTTACACAAATCAAACAAACAGATATAAGTGAATTACCCTTGAGTATTACATTTGACACAAATAAAGTTAATAATTACACTATTTTTTACATCCTGTGCTAGCCTTGTGCCATGTCAGTGTCATGGATGGTGCTTTCCCTGCCCCTGACATTATGCCATATGAGTGAAATAACCATGAGTGGAGAGTAATATCATGAACTGCACATGTGACCCATATTCTTTGTTTTTTTTAGTTTTCATAGCTTTATGCAACCTAATCCATTTCTTTAACTTAATTATCTGCTGAGTGTTTTAAATTTAGCCGCTTGATCGATCATCTAAAAAGATCATCGATCTCTCAGTTTGTATGCTGGCCTGGGGAGTATGGTGGCAATCTATCAGACTGTCAGGCTCAAATTATCTCTTACCCTATCTCTAACCTTCTATCATCTCCATTGTCTTGTGTTACAAACATTATCAGGCTTCTTCAGTGCTTTCAGAAAAAAGTAATCTAAGCATACGTTTCCTTTCGATGTACTGACCAATATATATATATGATGCTTTCAGATTAATTGTATTCGCTGATAACTGAGTAATATGGAGGCTGATGACATGTTGAAAGAAGAACCAAAGTTTTATCCGGCGTTCAGGTAAGCTTCTTTTCATTATCTTTATCATTTTCATTGCATTTTTGTTTCAAAGAGTTTAAGCTTCAGTTTATTTTGTTGAATTTCAGATATTGTTCTCATCACCATCGTAAATAGACAGCTCTATCAAATGTGTATACATATTGTTCCCATCTTGGGGAAAAATAGTCCATGGACTTTATTTCCACCAAATGTCATCGTCCAATTGGTGGCAAAATTTCTTCATTACAGCCAGACTTCAATTAGATACTCACTTGGTATTTATGTCTGTGAAAATTGTTTAGAAAAATGATTAATGCCAGTGTGTAAAGTTAACAATTGAACTACTACTTTGAACATTTTCCACAGTATATATTTGTTACTCTCTGGTTGTATATAGCTTCGTTGGATCGTCGAAATGCTGTTTTACTCAGTAGGGCTGTAGGAACATTAATGTTTTAATGCAACAAAACAATTCACATTTTACTGTTTTTGGAATACAGTGCCTTCATTAAAGCGAAAAATCTTTTTGAGTATGGGGTGAAAGTTAAAACAACATTCAATCAATCATATATTATAGTCATCTGTGTGGGAATTAAAGAAATGGGAACAGGGGAAATAACTCCTGTAGCCTTACTTGACTCCTATAGATGTCTGACATAGCACATCATCTATATTCTCCTGACTGTTGGGTTAGATCCTAATGCGGGTGGTTTCTGTTGCCTTGGTGCTCACACAGCTAACGGGCAACACAAGCCTAGTGGGTGTATAGCCCTCTATGTGCTAACTTTTTCTGATTGTATGCATTTAGTTTATTATGCCATGTGCTCATCCTATATCTTGTAATTGATGGTGGTATTCTTCACACCTTGTTACATGAGTACACTGTTCAACCTCAAGTCTCTCTCATTATTATATTTTAAACGGTGTCATCAGAAGCCTGTGCCTAATCTGAGGCCACATGTGTCTCATAACACATCCTAGTTTCTCACCAAATGATTTCAGCCTGTGCAATGTGAGGTAGAATATTATATATGACATATATTATAACACACACATGGTCAATTTAAACCTCTCTATTCTTCCTACATTATCTTTCACCTACACCATGCATGTATCCTGTGCAGGTATCATATATAACTTACCTGATGCGTTTCTTGTATGGTAGCCCTCTGGCTAAGGGCAGTTAGATTGAAGAGTAGCAATGCTGTCTTTACTTAGCACTGAAAATTTTTAAAACGCTTCACATCTTGGTATTATGCTAGTGTGAATTATTGTTGGAATACACCCCCGTCATATAACTGAAACACCCTTAACCATGGTGTTAAACACCAATCAATCAATCTTGAATAGTATGTGTATTTGAATGATTGCTTCAGCTTGGGGCTATACAAGGATACTTGAATGCACACATACATGTATTATAAGCTGCTACTTTGGGCTTTTTCTACATAATTAAATTATACTAAATTATTTCGGAAATAAGGTTAAGGAGATATTTTTACTGCGCTCTCTACGGTAATGCAATTTGTTGGGAGACTTGGATCAATTTCTTTCTTGGTATTATGTAAAAGGAGTCTAGCGAATTGATTGGTGGACGGTTGTCACATGGTCACAATATAGAGCTCAACCACATTCACTGATATTTGCCCTCAAAGTTTTATTCTACCGTCAACATGATATTATTAAAAGCTACTATCTTATAACCTAAAGAGTATCTTCAGACTAAAATACATGTACCTAAAAATGTAGTGTCTGTTCAGATCCTACTCATTGTTCACAAATAGATCCTACCCATTGTTCAGATCGTACTCATTGTTCACAAATACATCCTACTCATTGTTCAGAAATAGATCCTACTCATTGTTGTGTTGTGAAATGACTGATCTAATGAGAAATGATTGCATTTCATTGACAAGCCAGGTTAGATTAAACTCACATGTTAAAAAAAGTGTCCCCTGCTTTTTGTGTCTTATTTTTGCCTGACAGCTGACCTTTCCCCGTCGTCATACAATCACCGTCTCGTCTGGATCGATTGAGAGAGACCCTATGTTTTTGCCAATTTCCGTGTGCCTCTCCTTAAAGCTGACCTTTCTATATGATGAATTAATCATGAAGTTGGTGGAGAACTGAAGCAATCTTGTTGGTGAAAACTCTGTCTGAGCAAATCCCTTTATCTACTTTAACTTGCCACTGACGAGTTTCAAGTTGAAGTGTTTCCACATATTTTAAAAAAAATTTCCATTAATTTTCAAAAGTTGATCTTTCTATGTTTTACAGGATCAAAACTGACTTGTCTGAAAAACTTATGTTGCTCAGGCTAGAGTTATAAAACACAGAAGAAGCTTTGTGGCTTGTTAACTGGATTTGGGATGACTTATTTCAGCTCGCGTAATCTTGAAATGCAGAGTAATTCAGACCACATTAACTGTCATGACATAATACAGGACTTGCTATGTTAATGGGAGTCTCTTTATAAAACTTACATTCTTTTTTTAATCCTGTCTACAGAACAGAATAAATCTAATCATGTCTACAGAACAGAATTGTTCTGATCAGGACTGCAGAGCCTAATTATTCTGATCTTGACTACAGAATAAAATTATCTGATCATGACTGCAGATATGAATTGATCTGATCATGTATACAGAAAAGAATTAATCGAATCATGTCTACAGAACATAACTAATCCAATCATGTCTACAAAACAAAATTATCTGATCATGATTACTTAACAAAATTAATCTGATCAGGTCTACAGAACAGACTTAATCTGATCATATCTACAGAACAGAATTAGTCTGATCATGTCTACAGAACAGAATTAATCCGATCATAGTTACAGAACAGAATTATTCTGATCGGAACTACAGAACAATTTCCATGGGCCACAGTCTGTTCTTACACATGACATGAGGTACGACAAATAACACATTATTCTGCTGAGAGTGGGAAAGATGCCACAGATTTTTGGAATGACTTCATCGTACAGCGATCATGACATGCTTCGGAATTGACTCCATCAATTGTTGTAATGTGAATTTATCGGAAATGTTCCATTACAATGACAAGCTAAAAAAACATGGAACCAACATTCTATGTTCTAAAACAAAATCATTTTCCTCTTTCCTTGGCAGTTAACTATAACTCACAATGATGCAATCTTCGTCTTGTCTGGCTCGATTCAGAAACCTTTTTTCTAATTTCCGCTTTGATCCTCTCACTGCTGACCTTTCTTTGTGATGAATTAATGATGAATTTGGTGGGGAACATCAACAGTCTTGACTGAAAACTTGACCTGTCCACACCTATTTATCCAGTCTACTTGAGCATGTTGTGAAGATCTTGGGATATCCTAGTTTCTGATCTTTATTACTTCTCATCCTTTTGAAATATCTTCCTATAGTATTAGGATCTAGTTAATAAGATTTAGCCCTATATTTAACTCTGTCTGCTGTCTAGAAAAGGGATCAATATGAGATCTGATTTGTAAGTGGTCTGTTGAATTAAATCTGATCAGCAGCAACTGGAATCCACATAATACAAGATAAGAAAACACTTTGACTGCATTGATTTGTAACAATCTGATTAAAACAATTTATTCTTTCAAGGTACAAATTGTTTTGCTTTTCAAACAATTCTGAGACCTGATTACATAACAATTTGTCCACGGCGAAAATGTATTGTCAAGGGGACCCTTTTGTTGCCCTGTTGCTCACCCAGCTATGGGGCAACACCGAGCTGGTCTTATATGCCTTCTCCTTCTATTCAAACCTCAATAAACAAAAACTTTATTTCTCCATGGGTTAGTGTAAACACGGCAGAACCTGTTCACTACTTAAAGGGTAAACATGGCAGAACCTGTTCATGCTTTGGTTAGTGTAAACACGATCAAACCTGTTCCTACCTGAGTTAGTGTAAACACAGCTAGGGCCACTGTCACAAAAAATATTTGTACGATAAAATTTCGTCATGTTAAAATATAGGCATAATGATATCATACAAGATTTAATTGTCGTACAACATTTTGTGAAAGTGGCTCCAGAACCTGTTCATCCATGGGCCAGTGTAAACTCAGCAGCACCTGTTCCCACTGGGTGAGCGTTAACTGATATAAGCTGTTCACCCCTGGGCTAGTGTAAACACAGCAGAATCTGTTCACCCCTGGGTTAGTGTAAACACAGCAGAACCTGTTCATCCCTGGGTTAGTGTAAACACAGCAGAACCTGTTCACCCCTGGGTAAGTGTAAAAACAGCAGAACCTGTTCATCCCTGGGTTAGTGTAAAAACAGCAGAACCTGTTCATTGCTGAGTAATTGTAAATGTGGCAGAACATGTTCATTCCTGGGTTAGTGTAAACATGGCAGAACCCATTCATTCCTGAGTTAGTGTGATTAGGCAGAACCTGTTCACCCTTGGGTTGGTGTAAACGTGGCAGAACCTGTTCATTCCTGGATTAGTGTAAACGAGGCAAAACCTGTTCATTCCTGGGTTAGTGTAAACGAGGCAGAACCTGTTCATACCTGGGTTAGTGTAAACGAGGCAGAACCTGTTCATTCCTGGGTTAGAGTATACATGGCAGAACCCATTCATTCCTGGGTTAGTGTGATTAGGCAGAACCTGTTCACCCTTGGTTTGGTGTAAACGTGGCAGAACCTGTTCACCCGTGGGTAAGTGTAAACATGGCAGAACCCGTTCATTCCTGAGTTAGTGTTATTAGGCAGAACCTGTTCACCCTTAGGTTGGTGTAAACGTGGCAGAACCTGTTCATCCCTGGGGGTTAGTGTAAACACAGCAGAACCTGTTCATCCCTGGGGTTAGTGTAAACACAGCAGAACCTGTTCATTCCTGAGTAATTGTAAATGTAGCACAATCTGCTCATCCCTGGGTTAGTGTAAATTAGGCACAACCTGGTCACCCCAGGGTTATAGTGTAAATTTGGCAGATCATAGCTGTTCATGCCTGGGTTATTGTACAGGAGGCAGAACCTGATCATCCCTGTTTTAGTGTAAACATGATAGAACCTGATCAACCCTGTGTTAGGGTAAACACAATAGAACCTGGTCACCCCTAGGCTAGTGTAAATGTGGCAGAACCTGATCATCCATGAGGTTAGTGTAAATGAGGCAGAATAATAACTCCATCACTCTCCTCCAGCCTTTTGTGAATGAAGAATTAAGAGTTTGCACTTTCCATGATGACCTATAATCACCCAGCCTTGCCTCCTTCTAACATGTATTTGATCTCTATAGAACACAGTTAAAACCAGGAGCTTCCAGTAAAAGTCAATATTTTGGTGTTCTTGGAAGGATAAAGGGGAGGTAATTTACAGATTACACTTCACTTTGTACCGGGTAATCACTCAGTATTCCTTCTGTTTCAAGTTTAATCGATCTCCCTTGGCCCATACAATTTAACATAGACTCTTGATAAAAAAACACTGTGTCAATAAAGCTGACAGATAAAGGGGAGATTTTACAGATTAACATTTTTTTGTAGCAGATAATTACTGTGAACGTGATTCCCTGAATGTACAAGAGATCTGTGAACCATTGCACCTCTGCCACCAGCTTTCCTCCATGATGCTGGCTAGGTGCTCTGACGCCATTGTGATGCCACTGAAATAATACACCATTAAACGTATAGTTTGTTCATGGCCATGAATACCATTAAATGTCTTCATATCAAACATACATACGTACATGATGTGAAATCAAACTGACCACTTATTGGACTGCAAATTGAGGAACCTTAACTAGATTGATTTCATTATATTGCCAAGCCGGGATAAATTGAATCCATATCTTAAAATTTAAGTGTCTTTTTTTAGTTCTGTCTGGATTTTTCCTTGGCAACTTACTTTTTCTAACTGTGATGCAATCTTCTTTCTATCTAGAGCAAGTTTTCTTTTCTAATTTCTGCTTTGTTCCTCTCCCAGCGGACCTTTCTGTGTGATGAATTAATGATGAAATTGGTGGGGAACATCAACAGTCTTCATTTCTGTGAAAACTTGACCTGTCTACCTGTATTTATACAGTCTACTCGTCTGAAAACTTTACCTATCTACCTGTATTTATACAGTCTACTTGTCTGAAAACTTGACCTGTCCACACATATTTATACAGTCTACTTGTCTGAAAACTTGACCTGTCCACACATATTTATACAGTCTACTTGTCTGAAAACTTTACCTGTCCACACATATTTATACAGTCTACTTGTCTGAAAACTTGACCTGTCTACCTGTATTTATACAGTCTACTTGTCTGAAAACATGACCTGTCCACACGTATTTATACAGTCTACTTGTCTGAAAACTTTACCTGTCTACCTGTATTTATACAGTCTACCTGTCTAAAAACTTGAATGGTCCACACGTATTTATACAGTCTACTTGAGCATGAGGTGAAGATCTTGGGATATCCTTGCTTCTGATATTTATTACTTTTTGTGAAAATATCTTCCTTAAGTATTAGTATCTAGTTTGTGTGATTTAGCTCTATATTTAACTCTGTCTGCTGTCTAGAAAAATGATCAATACGAGATCTAATTTGTAAGCGGTCTGTTGAATTATATCCGAGCTTTTATCAGCATGTTCTGGAATCCACATAATACAAGATAAGAGTATTAAACACTGTCATTGCATTGATTTATAACAATCTGATCACAACAGTATTTTTCTTTCCGGGCACATGTACAAACTGTACAACTGTTTTACTTTTTGTTGCCCTGTTGCTTACTTAGCTAAGGGGCAACATGAAACTGGTCTGGTATGCTTTCAACAAATATTGAAATACTTAATTTTTTCCAACTATTTCGAGAGGGAAATAAGTTTTACCACAAGTGGTCTTCTGCATGACAGAGGTTCAATTGACGCGTACACCCCACATTCACCTTAATCTAAAATTGGGAGCTTGGTCTGGGGTAATCCCTTCCTGGTGACAACAGTAATCATGTCGACAAATTGTGTTTCATGGTCTACCCTGGTGGGTTAAGCTAATTAACTTGTTCCACAGTGTCTCGTGGTCTACCCCAGTGGGGCCAAACAGAACTACTTATTTCACAGTAAGCCTCACAGTCTACCCCAGTGGGGCTAAACAGAACTACTCATTTCACAGTAAGCCTCATGGTCTACCCCAGTGGGGCCAAACAGAACTACTAGTAATAGTTGTACAGTTTGTACTGAACTGCTCGTCTCATGGTCTACTCCAGTGGGGCCAAACAGAACTACTCATTTCACAGTAAGCCTCATGGTCTACCCCAGTGAACCAAACTGAGCTGCTTGTCTCATGGTCTACACCAATGGGGCCAAACTGAGCTACTTATTCCACAGTGTGTCTCATGGTCTACTCCAGTGGAACCAAACTGAACTGCTTGTCTCATGATCTACACCAGTGGGGCCAAACAGAACTGCTTAATTGTCTCATGGTCTACTCCAGTGGAACCAAACTGAGCTGCTTGTCCCATGGTCTACACCAGTGGAACCAAACTGAACTGCTTGTCTCATGATCTACACCAGTGGAACCAAACTGAACTGCTTGTCTCATGATCTACACCAGTGGGGCCAAACAAAACTACTCGTGTCTCATGGTCTACCCCATTGGGGTGAAACAGAACTACTTACTCCACAGTGTGTCTCATGGTCTACTCCAGTGGAACCAAACTGAGCTGCTTGTCCCATGGTCTACACCAGTGGGACCAAACAGAACTACTCGTGTCTCATGGTCTACCCCATTGGGGCGAAACAGAGTTACTTGTTCCATAGTGTGAATCATGGTCTATCCCATTGAGGCCAAACAGAACTACTGTTCCATAGTGTGTCTCATGGTCTATCCCATTGAGGCCAAACAGAACTCCTTGTTCCATAGTGTGTCTCATGGTCTATCCCATTGAGGCCAAACAGAACTACTTGTTCCATAGTGTGTCTCATGGTCTATCCCATTGAGGCCAAACATAACTACTTGTTCCATAGTGTGTCTCATGGTCTATCCCATTGAGGCCAAACAGAACTACTTGTTCCATAGTGTGTCTCTAGTCTATCCCATTGAGGCCAAACAGAATTACTTGTTCCATAGTGTGTCTCATGGTCTATGCTATTGAGGCCAAACAGAACTACCTGTTCCATAGTGTGTCTCATGGTCTATCCCATTGAGGCCAAACAGTACTACTTGTTCCATAGTGTGTCTCACGGTCTATTCCACTTGGGCAAAATCTGTAAGTGTTTCACAGTGGAACCAAACAGAACTACTTATTTGTACTGTGTCTCATGGTCTATCCCAATGGGTCCAAGTTGAACTATTTGTTCAACATTGTGGATCTTGGCCTTGTCCAGTGAAACCAAACTTAACTACTATTAATATCACATCAGAATCCACGCATACATCATATATAAAAGTTCCACTCAGGTAATTATAACTTTGAAAGATTCAATACAGATATGGGTAATGATTGGTAATAAAGTAGCTTGGAGTCTGGACAGAATAATGGCTTAAATTATCTGTAATAACCCTGGATTACCTGTCCTGTACTGAAGTCCTCCAAAACTATCTTGTTCAACTGGAATATACAGCAACAAATTTCAGGAAAAAACCCCAATCTAATCAAAAAGGAAACTTTATAGATAATTCTATAATATATTCAGCAGGATTTTTGTTATTTCTGCAGTACAAGATATCAACATTCAGTCTTTCCAATATATTTTATTATTAGAATAACAATGATCAATGGGCTTAGTTTAGCTAGGTCTTTGTCTTAGATTGATTGAAACATATAATAGGTAATGTAATACACAGAAAATTACACAGGTAATATATTTTATTATTAGAATAGCAATGGCCAATGGACCTAGTTTAGCTAGGTCTTTGTCTTAGATTGATTGAAACATATAATAGGTAATGTAATACACAGAACATTACACAGGTAATGTCAATAAAACAAAGAGGAATATAAACAGGGTTGCCGACCTGTGTTTACTGAACACAAAGCATACATGTCTGTAAATGACTGCTTCAGATTAATATTTGTCTTTATTTATTCTTCATACCTTGATTTAACACTATAAAGGTTGTAAAATGTCTAAAGTACATTGCCAACAACTAGGTAGACTCTATAATCTATTTAAGTGTTTTATAACTTGATATAAAACTGTTAGCTGATTGGAGTTATCTATAAAACAAATTATTTGTTTCCGTTCTCCAAATATGTTGCTGTGGGTGAATGTATTTGTTGTCAAAGTTGTGATGGCTCTAATCCTGTAAAGTGTATTAGTTTTCTCTGGATAAGTGGATTTAATATGATTATGGTGACACTGAATGTATTTGATTGATTTACAAACATCTCTACAGTATCTTCAATCCCTACACGAATGGCTTGGACTATCTGGAAAGTGAGCATTTATAAATCTTCAAAAATCAATCCAATGTGTCTCTGTTCTTCAGATGATTTCAAATCTTACTTCTCCATTGCCCATTAAACATTTCTGAGTTAACCCCTGTCTGACCATACTACCTATCACGCTATTGGATAAGATTAGCTGGTGACCACCTTAATTAGCTTTATATTGAAACCAGGTGGGCAGCTCTTTAATGGCTTTTCTCTCATCAGACAGGATGTTCATGGTCCTAAACTAAGTGACATGGGTCATTCTGAAGATTAGATCAGATTAGCCTGTCTCAGAAAGCTTTTAGCAGACATCATTAAACAAGAGTTAGTAGTAATCCAAACTCCCCAAAAGCTCCCCCACCTGCCAGGTATGTTGTCAACCCTGCAGCAATGTGTCAGAATTATTATAACTTTACACACATTGGATTCAGTTTTCTTAACTGAACGATACCACTAGGCATTGTTATCCAGATTAAAACTCTTACATCTTTAAACTAATTTACAGCTCTCACATGTTTAAACTGATTCACAGCTCTCAAATCTTTAAACTAATTCACAACACTCACATGTTTAAACTAATTCACAACACTCACATGTTTAAACTAATTTACAGCTCTCACATGTTTAAACTAATTCACAACACTCACATGTTTAAACTAATTCACAACACTCACATGTTTAAACTAATTCTCAGCTCTCACATGTTTAAACTAATTCACAGCTCTCACATGTTTAAACTAATTTACAGCTCTCACATGTTAAAACTAATTCACAGCTCTCACATGTTTAAACTAATTTACAGCTCTCACATGTTTAAACTAATTCACAACACTCACATGTTTAAACTAATTCAC
>JAVFBX010189069.1:0-13589 GCA_034783855.1 Mopalia kennerleyi | reverse complement strand
TCGTCGTGAAAACAAAATAGATTTAGTTTTTGTAGCGTTAAATGACACAGACCATGATTTAGCCCATTGTTCTATACCTAATAAATCGTTGCCAATAGACTGGATATTTCGTGCCGAATAATATTTTCTGACGTAATATACAGACATGTATTGTCAGCAAAGAGTCTGATATTGTTAACTATCTCGTTTGGCAGATCATTTACATAAAGCAAGAATAGCAGAGGACCTAAGACGGACCCTTGTGGAACCCCGGACGTGAAAGGAATTGGGTTGGACTCTATACCATTTACAACCACACGTTGCTCTCGCTCGAATAAATAATCAACAAACCAAGCATGTAATTTTTCTCGGATACCTCTTGAACTCAATTTAGATAGTAAACCTCGATGCCAGACACGATCAAATGCCTTGGAAATATCAAAGAATATGAATAATACCTCTTTACCCGTATCCATTCCATGTATGATATCATGACAAACATCTAGTAGTTGGGACACAGTTGAGCTGCCTGGTTGGAATCCATATTGGCAATCGGTGACACTTTCCTTAAGGAAATCAAACACATACTTAAAAACCACTGTCTCGAAGATTTTGCTGACACAACTCAAAAGGGAGATTGGTCTATAGTTTTGAGGAAGGGAAGAATCGCCAGTTTTGAAAACAGGGGTAACGTTTGCAGTTTTCCACATCTTCGGAAATTTCCCCACATCCAAAGACAAATTAAACAGGTTGGTTAGAGCGGCAGCTATATTTCGTGGCGGATTTCAAAAATACCCTTTGGACAGATACCATCAGGACCCATGGCTTTTTTAGTGTCTAAATTATCTAAAACTTCCAGGACATCAGATAGCACAGAAGTCAACTCTTATAAAACAGGACCAATTATTTCATCGGCGACAGGAATATCAATGTAAGGATCACCGATTTGCATAATTTCCCCCAAAATTTTGTACCAGTATTTCCATTGTTGATTTTGTTGAAATTTGGTCATCATGTGTTTGGTTTGGTGTACGTATTAGGATATTTACATAATTCCTTTGTCTTCTATATAATTCATGGTTTACAGCTGTTGGGTGTTTTCTAGATCTCCGAAATAATTTTTCCCTGAGTAGAATGTTTGTTTGGATATTGGTGGTAATCCACGGTTTGTCATTTGGTTTATGGTTACATGGCGATGTGGTATTATGTCAGAAACCGCTTTATAAAGTCCAGATTCCAGCTCAAAATGGCTTCATCAATGGTTTTGTTCGCCAGGCGATTAACCTAGTCAATGGATGCAATGAAAGTTTTAAAGAGATTCCAATCAACCCTTTCGTAGTACCAGACCAGTCTCTTGTGCGGTGGCAGTTTTGGGACAAATGATTTTATTTTAACGTACACGGGGCAGTGATCACTGCAGAAGTTACTGATAGTACCACAAGCGTCAAGCATTCCGACATGACTGAGGATAATTGGATCCAGAAATGTATTTGAGGCAGGACGTGTTGGCTCTGATATAACTTGTGTTAAGCCAAATTCGTCAATTAAATGCCTTAGATAGAATTTGTTTTTGTTAAGCAAGTCTTCGTTTAGATCACCCGAAAACAATACATTATGAGTACGAAAAGAATCAAGTGCAGTAGCAAGGTTATCCCAAATTGTTTCCCACAACGTCACATTGGAGTTCGGTGGCCTATAGATAATACCTATTAGAGTTGGACATCAAACCAAACCATTTCAAGTCATTTTGCTCAAGTTCAGGTCGACGTGTGAAGGACAACCGTTCTGATAAATAAACAGAAACGCCGCCGTAAACCTGAGCACGATCACAGCGGATTGGTTGGTGGAAACCAGGCAATTCAACTGTTTGATTAGGTATACTAGAGGTTAAGTGACTTTCGTTGATAGCCATGATATCAAAATTCGACAAGTTGGCATATACAGAGTCAAGTTTAGGTTTTAAGCCGCATAAATTTTAGAGAACAAATTGTCTGTTGGATCTGGATTGATTTCTACATCTCCTGACAGAATTATAACGCATTGCGCTATAGTGAGGAAGACAAGACAGTCCGATAAAGCAACGGAGCTACATAACGTCTTACCTACAATTTTATGGAAAATAAGCAAACTATTCCAGAGTACAAACCAAAAATGAAATACTTTATATGAATTATGTGCAAGGTGGAATCTAATACGTCCGAAGAAGCCAATCGCAGCGCGGTAGGACTCCACCTTATTACCCATAGTCAGTATACGTAGATAACGGCAAAAGCCTAAAAGCTGTAGTTGGGCAAGGCAGATCGGTCACATCTGCAAAGTATAAACAATATATTACAAAAAACATATATGTAGAGTACTGCAAAATGAAAATAAACAACTCAACTGCAATACATAATGGGTATATGGATAAAAGTGATAGATGTCGGGTAGGTTCAATACATTACGCGTCAATTCGGATTATACTGCACGTAATCGGTTGAAATGTTAAACTTTTGATCTTACAGAACGATTTTGCAAGTTTGTTTGGCTGGTTGGGGTTAACGCCATTATTTCACTTTTATAACGGAGGGCCAGTTCAATTGGTGCAAGAAATAACCCTTGACACCACTGGCAACACAACAGTTAAATTAAATGTGATTTAACGCCATGCTGAGGTTGTTTCACTCACATAACAGCCTGTGAATCCGAGAGGTATTGGAAAACACTCTTGACGCCACTGACAGAACACAGGGACAAGTACAGGACGGATACAGGGTCTTGTCTTTTATCTTGTTAGATACAGCTTGAATATATCTTGTCGCTTATATACCGCATGTTGATGAAAGGGGGAGGGGGGGGGGGGATACATGTATGCTTATCTTTCGGGCATTAATTAACATTATAAGATGATGTATTGTGGCGAACGGCCAACGACGAGTAGCAGTTTATACCAGTAAGGGTCTCAAAAGTTATCGTAATTAGTTCACTGTCCAGCAGATTCTATGCACTTTCTTCCAGCGTATTTGATAGGAAACTCCTTCAAGAAACCCCGTACACGATAGTGGTGCTTTAACAATGTGTCACAGCGGCGTAAAGGAGAAAAAACAATCATAATGTTTGGTCTTGTTGCAGTCTTCATCTGACAGAAAACATTAACCTAAAACTTCAATTGAGTTGTTGGAAGCAATATACTTATCCCATGTTACGAAATATAAACAAACGACACACATTTGTAAAACGGAATGTTCAAACATTATTTACAAATAAGTATTAACTCAATGAGAATATGTTTTTTATATGGCCGTTAATGATGGGTTTGTATCATTCATTATGCAAGTTCGAGGTACTTCAAGAGTATACATGTTTTATTAATAATATAATAATGCTTTATTGGAAGCATATAAAGCAAGAGGCCCGGATACATAGGCCTACACACATATGTAAATTAGGAAGATGGTGTGGATAACAGTATAATAAGATTTTATACTTGTAACATTTTTTCTTGCTCAATTAAAGCTAGATGACAGAATTAAGCAAGCTTGTGTATAATGTATCTAAATTTTCGTTGGCCATCACAATGGAACATCTATGGACAAATCTTATAGATAAAAACTAAGGTGGTATACACTCCTTTCTGGCATTTTCATAAGCTGGACACATCATGATATAGTGGTAATGCTCTTCTATTTTACACATCTTACAAACTCTGCATTTTCTCATCTCTCGAGGAAGAGCTCTATTGAACATATGTGAAATATATATGATTGTGACAAAGTCGCATTCTGTAACTATTAACGTTATACCTTCTCTTTATCCAAAGCATGGCATAAATGTCAGATGGTATTTTGGTGGATATTGTTGAATGTTGTGTCAGTTTCAATAAATATAAAGCGCGTGGTGTAGTCCAACGAAAAACCTAACTCAATGTATAGTGTCAAGAATTGTGAACAGTATAGACAATTCAATTCGCATTTTCTTTGTATTTGGGCATATGCGAGCCCATTTCTAAAATTATATTGCTATAATGGAGGACTATATTACTGTTGTGGTTTGTCATTTTATTAATATAACGCTCAGAAAGATATAATCGTAACATTATTTGTGAGTCTTATGGATTGCGTGGGTATGGCAGATAAAATCATGGTTTACGTTTATAATATATTTAGATAACTTAATATAAACATCTATGTAATTCGATTCAAGTATCCACTTTCTATCAGATGTCATTTAAGCAACAGTAATAGTTTGCAATTGACGTAACAGATAAATATGAGGTCTTTTTTAAAAGATAAGTAGAGTTTAAAATACTAATATTTGTCAATACATTTCGTTACCGATTGATTTTCAAAACCAAACCAAAATAAAATCAATGTATATTAATCAATTTAACTGACGTTAAGAGTATACAATTACAGATCAAGAAGAATATACCGTATATGTTGAGGATTTATAGATTCTAAGGCATCGTCTATTAATTACATTGGAGCCAATCATGAAGATAAATCTGAAAACAATATCATATATAGATAGGAAATTTCCCACTGTCTAGCTATGTAGAAGCGTAATACTGCTTGAGCAGTTAGATTATAAATAGATGACATTATTTATGATAAATCTGGCATGTATTATCACAATGTGACTATCCATCATGCACTAAAAAGAGATACTACAATTTGCTACATTTTAGTTTATATATCCATAATTAGGCTGTTGGATATGTTTTGCTCATTGAACATGTTATTTAATCATACGGTTATGATAACGACAGCTGCCCCAGTTGTGCCAACCAAAGTGTTGAGTTGAAAAGAAGGTAAAATGGAGGTATGGTGGTGAAATAAAACATATTGATCTCAGATCATCATACATACATACATACATACATACAAACATACATACATACATATTTTATGTTTTTTTTTATATTTATTAAAAATGTTTAATCAGAAACTTTTATATTAATTTGATTTAGTGGTACATATATTCGATACGGGTACCTGATAACAGCAACGCCGTGCAACAATGTTCTCAATCCGTATGTCATAGCTACAACTGTGTAGGAATGTCGTAAAAAATCAATCGGATAGTCAGTAAATTTATCTACGGGTTAATGAAATCATATACGTATTTATTGTAGGGATGTGAAAAAACAGGCTTTCGGATTTACTCAAGCAAAAACCAAATTTGAGTGATACTAGTTAAAACAAGAAGCTATGTTAGCATCCCTGTGCCCGTGCTTGGTGTGTAAGGATAACAACACTTACTGTGATGATATATTTATGATCCAGCAAAGTGTCGTTAGGTTGAACATGAATTACATGTAATGTTCTGTATTGATTAGTTTGACGATTATTTTCGGTCTTCAACCATCTGCAATCCAAGTTGCATTAAATATTTATAATTGTGCAAGTATGACTTATCTGTAACGTGACAAATATTTACTTTTAATACCATTACACTATATATAGTCTTAAGCCATGACTGGCGCTGCTTTCCACTACGGAGTGTATATAATGCATTTAACTATTAGTTCAACTATTTTTGTTGAAAATCATTCTGTTAAAACACCCTACACTAGTGATGTATTAACCATAGCTCCTAATGATTAATAACAGCGAGGCTGTTCCATTCCCGAGTCACACCTCATCACTACGTTCGCTGGTGAAAATGTCATACCTGAACCTATCCGTCTACCCTCCCATATCACCAATAATTTCAATCTGGACTTTTTAGAACAGCTATGCTTTAATCCTATAGATCTTAATAAAAACGAATCTACTAGAATGCTACTAACGACAATGGATACGAGATCTGCCACTGGGAAAAACTAAACCTTCATCAATCAAATTATCACTCGAATTCCTCTTTTAACAATGAACCACTGTTGCAAACAGTTGATTCCTTGGATTCCCTGTCTTTTTTTCACTTAAATGCCGGTAGCTTTCGAAAACATTACCCTGAAATTGCAAGTCTTATTTATGATCTAAATCATCAGTTTTCAATCATAGGCATCTCCGAGAGCTGGTTGTCATCTGGAACGGAAGCTTTGTTTGATCTTCCAGGCTACAAATCATTCTCCATTTTTCGATCTAAGCGCGCTGGGGGTGGTCTTATCCTATATATATCTGAACGCATTTCTTCATGCTCCGTGAGCGACGATTTTAGTTTTATCGATGTCAATGGGCACTCCGAGTACCTTTTTCGTTGAAATTGAAACTTGTGATCAGAAATATATTGTTGATATGATATACCGACCTCCTGGCAAAGATGTTAATGAATTCAATGTAAATATCCTTCCCATAATTCAGTCATGTCTGAATCATAAATGTGTAATTATGGGCGACTTTAATATAGACTTATTGAAATGCGATACTCATCTTCCATCAAAATCCTTCCTTGAAATCATGAATTCACATTATTGTTTTCTTCAGATAACCAAACCAACTAGGGTGCAATCGCGTTCAGCAACTTTAATTGATAATATATTTATTAATTTTCACGAACACAACCTTCTTTCTGGAATTTTACTTAGTGATGTCACTGACCATTTTCCAATTTTTCATATACTTAACTGTTCATCTCTAAAACATGTTACACCACAATCATCCACTACTTACCGCAAGTTTACGGAGTCTGAAAAAGTAAATTTTGTCACGAGGGTGAGGGGGATTTATTGGGACTTTGTCAGTGACGAATAAACTGCTGTTACAAATTCTTTTCTATTATTTTCGCAAAGATTTACCTCTATATACGATTAGTGTTTCGCTTGGACAGACTTTAATACCACATCTCGCAAAATAATTAAACCATGGGTAACATCTGGTCTCGTAACTTTAATACATGCAAAAACATACTTTTTCGCGAGAAGCTGCGTAATCCAAATGAATATAATCAAACTCAGCACAGAATATATAGAAATAAACTGAATTCCTCCATACGGATATCTAAGAAAAACTATTTTGAGGCCAAATTTAACAAATATAATAGTGATGTCAAAAACAGTTGGAAAGTTTTGAATGAATTAATGAACAAAGGAAAATCTACCATATTACCATCTTCTTTCAAATAAATAACCAATCGACAAGTGACGAGATTATTTTAGCCAATAAATTCGATAACTATTTTACTACCATAGCTTCTACTCTCGACTCTAGCATTTCATCTTTGAAAAGATCATTCACATAGTGACATTCTTAGATCTCTCTAAGGCGTTCGAAACCGTAAATCATGCCATTATTCTTCATCTAAGCCTTAGTAGGACATCAAACGACTGGTTCAGAAATTATTTAGCCAATAGGAAACACCATGTTGTTTTTACAAATACTTTTTCGGAACCAGAATTGATTATCCGTGGCGTGCCACAGGGATCAATCTTGGGACCAACTCTTTTTCCTCTTAACATTAATGATATTTCAAACTCTACTTGTTTCCTTGACTAAATTTTATTTGCAGATGATACTAGTACAACTCAATCCTCTCAATCGTTAGATCAAGCAATTAACACCACTATATTAGAATTAGCAAAGCTGTATGATTGGTTCTCAGCAAACAGATTATCACTAAACATTAAAAAAACTAAATATATGATTATAAAGCCAAGAACTAAAGAAAAACCTATAACAGTTAAAAATATAAATATATCTAATATCGATATGGAACAAGCAGATATAATATTCAACGATAAGCTGACTTGGACAACGCATATAAAAACATTTATCGGATTATAGGCATCTTAAATTATATTAAAAATTGTTTAAACATCCATACCATTAAAATATTATATTATTCAATGATATATCCTTATTGATCATATGGAAATATTCTTTCGGGAAATACTTCTATAACGCACCTGAAGCCACACACTGTACTTCAAAAACGTGCCATCAGGTTGATTACATTTTCCCATCGCCATGCGCATACCCCACCGTTATTTGTGTATCTTGATTTCCTCCCTTTCCCCGACATTAATACATACTCACTTTTCCTCTTCTTCCACAAATTCGTCCATGACCCATCCATCATCCCCAACATCTTCAAACGTTACTTATTAACGCTGGCTGAAATCCATGAACGCAACACTAAGAGTCAAATGTATAATCTGTACAGGCCCATTTATAGATGCAACCTTTCTTTTTATTTACCAAACACAGCAAGACCTCGGGAATGGAGCAAATTTCCACTGTCTCTTAAATAAATACTTTCTTCTTCACTCTTTAAATCTAAACTTAAATCAAATACCACGTGTGTAGGTGTAACAAAAACAGTGTAATCTATATATCATCTCTGCTATAAACATGTTTGTTTTATTTAAATCAACATTAATTTATAGCAGTAATTTATTCACTGCCACATATTTTCAGCTTTTATCAATTATAAGTGATATTTATTGGATATATCAAGCTCATTTAGGGCTTTACTCCCGCCAATAGAAATCTAATTTATTTATATACATTGTTTACATCCATTACGAAAATCTGTACATTTTTTATGTAAAATTGTTTCCTGCCTCATTGGTGAATAAACAAATCAAACAAACAAACAAAAAATGTACATTCGTAGTTTTGAGTGACACGAAGCTTTCTGTGTTCGTAAATATATATATTTATGTATTTCTGTGATAGGAATTTCTCTACTGCATGGAGTCTTACTGCTATCAGTATCTCCAGTGATTTGAACACGGCTAACATATACATCATTCAAATTAACACTATGGACTATTCTCAAGGAGTTACACTGAAGTGTCGAAACGTTGGCTAAGGGACCGTATCCAACCCTTGTCGTGAGTTCAATCATCTTCGCATGTTACAAAGGACGATATAACACTATACAGCTGCTCTCGTATGTGCATTCAGGTGCACTATTGGCTTAATTATCTTTTATTCTAGGCAAAACCACGTTACTTTAAAGATAACACGTTGGCCGACTGCCTTTACATAACAAGTAACACGAGAAAGTGCGTGAAAAGCCAATCGTCTGCCGTCAATGTTCGTTCTATCGGCGGCGAATGTCAAGACGATGTAAGCAGGCCTGACTGAAATAAAGCTTTCTTTATACCTGTGTATTACACAATGACATTTGTAAGAAATCAAGGGAAATGAAAATAGGATCGATTCAAGTTACCAATTAAAATGGTTGTATCATAACCTGTATTACATTTACAAAGCATAGTTCTCCTGAGCGTGTCAGACGATTACCTCCAATAACTCATTAAGGTGCACTATTGGCTTTATTATCATGTACTCTAGGATAAACATCACATGGCGTTCACGATTACAAGTCGGCAGGCTACCTGTGCATGACAAGTAACGCGATAAAGTGCCCGAAAAGCCATTCGGTGGCCTAACACCGATAATTACAGACTTTGGAATAAAAACAGTTTATACAGACCAGCTATAGCATAAGACCACTAGCTTGTTTCCAGACATGAACTCTAAGAATGAGTTCATTTGGTTTAATGTTTAAAGACAATTGTGATGGGACAAAGAACTTATCGTCTTTGTCTGCTTGTCAAACGTAAATAGTAAAGGCTCTTATAAACAAGAGGTTAAATATGGTCTGTTATTGGTTGGAATGTCACCTCTACACCACACTGTACACAATCTACCAAACACGTTACACAAGATGTGTCCATGTTTTATATCATCAGAGAACCATAGCTATAAATAAATCGAGGCTGGTGTTGTATCATAGATCACATGCTGATGTCGGCAGAGAAATATTTCTCTTAGCACGATACCTATTCGTTATTCTCCATAAGAAATGTAAAAGGACATTGTCCAAATATCATGGACTGAAAAATATGTTGGTTTGGGACCCGTGAACATTAACTTTATAGAGCTTAATGTATAATTAGATGTATTTGCGGCTACAAGCATTATTATCTATATGTGGAGAGAAGACAGTGATGGCGCACGTTAATGGCCATGTCGGTCAAATGAGCTTTCAACTGATAGTGTCTTGTTTCATGTCCACGGTTAATGAGATTTCTCTCCAGCAAACTCGTCTGGTATTGGGTTAACCTGAAGATTTATATCACTCTTTGTGGTTCCTTTTATTACACAGGATCATTTGTAGCAATGTAACAGGGGACGTATAAACAGGTGATAATCGCAGGTTAACAACTGCATCATTAACGTGGAGCAATGGGTTGAGGTTAATAGATTTTGGGAAATAAATTCAAGTCAGTCGTTTAGACGTGCGACGCCATCCTCGCCAGTAGCCTACAAACCACTGACATGTATGCTACCTTATACATTAACAATTGTAAAAGTATCTGGAATAGAAAACAAAGAACTGATTGAGTCTAAGTGCATGCAAGACCTAAATCCCCACTACATTGTTTACTTGAGTCAAGTGATACCAGTGGGTATACCACGTGAAGATAAATCCCCATAGGGGATAAAACCATGTAATTAATTTATAATTAATTAATACAATGTCATATTTTTTTTACTGATTTTGTCGTATTCCAAAATGAGCAGCCGGCTAAAGGTAAAGATGTCGGACTGTAAATATAACTGGCATCAAATTACTCTCGAAATCACTGTCTGTCCATTTGAAGTTCACATGTATGTTTGTAAGAGGCCATATTCTTTTGAAATCTTCGATATATTAAAAGAACACAAAAATAGAATGTACATGCTAAATCTGACTACTTGATTACAGTGTTAATTTTGTGTAATAAGTAGATATCCATACATATAATATGTGTCTCGTCGTTGGGCAGTCAATTATGTCTTTGGATTAATCCAAAATCCCACCCACTGGTTTATGCTTGATTAATTACAGCATTGAATAACAAAGACTGAAATAATGCACTGTTTGGGTGTATATCTATCGATGAATAGATTCTGTCTTGTGCTGGTACCCATAATATAGCTGATCACTTTGTATTACTGTTATCGTTTATAATGATACTTCCAATGCCATTTGAGTGGTGAACTTGTATGCTTTTGTGTCAGTCGTTCCGGGAAACCACAGCAATGAATATCAGTAGAAAGATGTTTACTTTTAGGTCAGATGCTGAGAAATCATCGCGGTTATGTTTTATTTTAACCCTGTGGTTTATTTATAGCGAAAAAGGTTTAGAATAGCTTGTTAATATGACGAAGTGGGTGTAGGTCTTAACATTCGATATCAGGGATAGTTTGTCTTGAAAAGGTCAGTCTCTGGGATAGCTTGTCATAAAAAAGGGGAGGTATACGTTTGATCTCAGTGATAGTTTGTCATGAACAAATTGATGTATACGTTCAATATCAGGAATAGTTTAATACATTTAATCTCAGGGATAGTTTGTCATGAAGAAGATTAATACATTTATCTCAGGGATGAATTGTCACGAAGAAGTGGACCTTTACGGTCGATCTCAGTGATAGCTCTTCGTGAAGAAGTGGAGGTATATGTTTGATCTCAGGGATAGCTTGCCATGAAGAAGTGAAAATAAACTATATTGATCTCAGGGATAGTTTGCCATAACGAAGTGAAAGTAAACTATATTGATATTAGGGATAATTTGTCTTGAAGAAGTGGAGGTATACGTTCGATCTCAAGGAAAGCATTTCTTGAAGAAGTGGAGGTATACGGTCGATCTCAAGGAAAGCATGTCTTGAAGAAGTGGAGGTATACGGTCGATCTCAAGGAAAGCATGTCTTGAAGAAGTGGAGGTATATACGGTCGATCTCAAGCAAAGCATGTCTTGAAGAAGTGGAGGTATACGGTCTATCCCAGTGATAGCTTGTCATGAAGTATATCAGTTTTGAACGGCATTATATAGTTATACTATATACTATATTGATACTAGGTATAGTTTTGTTAAAGTTGAGGTATACGTTTGATCTCAGCGATAGTTTCTCATGAACAATTTGATGTACACGTTCGATATTAGGAATAGTTTGTCATGAAGAAGTGGATATGAACAGAAATCATATACGGTACCGAGACAGTGCGCGAAAGGCTTTTCTCCGATAATTAAACGGTTTGGAATACAAACAGTTCGGACACACCAAGTAGCATAATACCATTAGAATGTTTCCAGACATGTAATCTTAGAATGTGTTTATATGGTTTAATGTTTAAAGACAATTACGATGGGACAAATATCGTATCGCCTTGTCTGCTTGTCAATACTTCGTAGCCAAAGGTAAATAGTAAACAAAAAGTTCAATGTTAGTTGCGGTATGTAACCTCTACACCACACTGTACACAATCTATCAAACAGGTTATACAAGATGTTTCAATGCTTTATATAATCAGAGAACCATAGTTATAAATAAATCGAGGTTTGTGATGTATCATAGATCACATGTTGATGTCGACAGAGAATTATTTATCTTCACACCATACTTATTCGTTATTCCCCACATAAGAAATGTAAAAGGACATTGTCCAAATATTTTGGTTTGGGACCCGTGAACATTATCTTAGTGCTTCATGCATAATCCTTATTTAGTGGTATTTGTGGCTACAAGTTTTATTATCTATATGTGGTAAGAAGACAGTGATGGCGCACGTTAATGGCAATGTCGGTCAAATGAGTTTTGAACTGATAGTGTCTTGTTTCATGTCCACGCTTAATGAGATTTCTCTCCAGCAAACTCGTCTTGTATTGGGTTAACCCGGAGATTTATATCACTCTTCGTGGTTCCTTTTATTACACAGGATCATTTGTAGTAATGTAACAAGGGACGTATAAACAGGTGATAATCGAGGGTTAACAACTGCATCATTAACGTGGAGCAATGAGTTGAGGTTAATAGATTTTGGGAAGTAAATTCAAGTCAGTCGTTTAGACGTGAGACGCCATACTCGCCAGTAGCCTACTAATCCCTGATATGCAACCTTATACAATTGTAAAAGTATCTGGAATAGAAAAAAAAGAACTGGTTAAGTCTAAGTGCATGCAAGACCTAAATCCCCACTACATTGTTTACTTGAGTCAAGTGATACCAGTGGGTATATCACATGAAGATAAACCCCCACAGTGGATTAAACTATCTAATTAATTTATAATTAATTAATACAATGTCATATTTTTTACTGATTTTGTCGTATTCCAAAATGATCAGTCGGAAAAAGGTAAAGATGTCGGACTGTAAATTTAACTGGCATCAAATTACTTTGACAGCGAAATCACTCTCTGTCCATTTGAAGTCTACATGTATCTTTGTAAACGGACATATTCTTTTGAAACCATCGATATATTAAAATAACACAAAAAATAGAATGTACATACTAAATCTGACGACTTGATTCCAATGTTAAGATTAATACATTTAATCTCAGGGATAGTTTGTCATGAAGAAGATTAATACATTTAATCCGAGGGATAGATTGTCACGAATAAGATTAATACATTTATCTCAGGGATAGTTTGTCACGAAGAAGATTAATACATTTATCTCAGGGATAGTTTGTCACGAAGAAGATTAATACATTTATCTCAGGGATGTTTGATCTCAGTGATAGTTTGCCACGAAGAAGTAAAGGTATACTATATTGATCTCAGGGATAGCTTGTCATAAAGAAGTAAAGGTATACTATATTCATCAAAGGGATAGCTTGTCATAAAGAAGTAAAGGTATACTATATTGATCTCAGGGATAGTTTGTCATAAAGAAGTAAAGGTATACTATATT
>JAVFBX010189058.1:0-13589 GCA_034783855.1 Mopalia kennerleyi | reverse complement strand
CTTTGCAGGATTTTTAAATACAACAAATGTGCCGTAATGAAAAATGAAGCAAAATTACTTTATAATACAAAGTTCATTGAAAATTGGATTGACAAAATGAGTACCATTAAAATTACGTTGGGATGCTTTAATATTGGGGCAGTCCACTATAATAACATGTAAGACCCATTGTGTTATAGCTTTTTCTCTGTCCTAACTGCTAAAAGTTATAGGGCAATAAAATAATTGTAAAAACTATAATTTGCGTGAAATTTTCATACCCTTGGGGTTCCTTGAAGTACATGGCTTTCCGTCTGATCAAATCTATAATACCTTTCTGGTCGCCTTCCAGTCCAATTGGGAGCTGAAGGAAGGCAGCGTTTTTACCCAACTTCGATCTGCAGAAAACAAATACACCAAATGATAAAACAATTCAACACAGATGTGAAATTTACCAAAAACAAAAAAAAAACATAATCTATGATTTTACATGGTGTATTTTTTTTAAGACAATGACCTGTGAAGAAAGTTTAAGAAGGTCAAAGTTCAGTTTAAGAAACTTCTATTGAATGATTTGTGTTTTACGCTGTGATTTAAGGGTATACCACTTACATGTATATGAGGGCGGTGTATATACCGTGTATTCCAACAATAATTGTCACTAGCACAACCAGGATGTACAGCGTTTCCATAAGGTTAGAAAGTTTATATTCCTCCAGTGCTAAATAAAGACAGCTTTGCCAGTCTTCAAACAAACTACCATTAGCCCGACGGCCCCTCTTTTTGGGGTGTTTTGTAAGTATTTATAATTTATAAACCACACTGAGAACGCAAAAGTTTTTGTAACTGTCCAGGAAACCAATTTACCAAATCCACCTCATAGGGCTCCTCATTTTGGGGGTCTTGTAGGTATTTCTAATTTATAAGCCGCACTGACCATGCACAAATTTCCATAGCTTTCCAGGAAACTGACCTACAAAATCTGCTTGAAGAGTGATTAACTGCCGGGTGTTTAATAGCATGCTCATGGGAATTTCACTACTTTAACACAGTAACATTCCCCCAATTGATTGATTGGCGTTTTACACGGTGCTGAATGGTATTTCACTCATATGTCGATGGTGGTGTATTCCAACAAAAATTGACACTAACACAACCAAGATGTGAAGTGTTTCCATAATGTTGGAAAGTTAATATCCTCCAGTGCTAAGTAAAGACAGCTTTGCCAGTCTTCAAACAAACTGCCCTTAGGCTTAGCCATAGGGCGTGGGGGTGGGGTGGGTGGGGTTGGTGGAGTTAGACACACTACACACTTTCATATAGTTACCTGATTTGATGTAGAACTCTATATGGGTTAGCCCCTTGGCGATCCAGTTTGTTGATGAAGGCTATCGAAGGTACGTTATATCGCTTCATCTGTCTGGTAACGGTAAACGTTTGGCTCTGGACTCCGCCTACTGCGCACAAAACTAAGATGGCGCCATCGAGAACACGGAGAGCCCTTTCTACTTCAACAGTAAAATCTACATGGCCTGTAACAAATAGTCTCATTATTTACCATATTATAAATTGATTAGTATTTAACGGCCAGTACTGAAGGGCATTTCACTTATGCAGATCTGTCTACCGTAAAAAACATTGTTGTGTAAGAAGAGAAATTTCTTGCCATTTTGTGTTTTTTGTTTGTTTTATAGCATAGCATAGAATTTTAATTGCAGTGTGTAATTTAATGGCTTGTTGGTGAATTAAACATAAATTTTGTGAACATCTAAAATACAGCGTCAGGGGCTTAGCCAGAAAGAAGTATGGTGTCTAAAATAGTCATTTTGCTTCACTTTTCAAATAACTGGGTGTCCAGTTTTGACGGTTTTCCTATCTCCTGCAAGTTAAAGTTTCTTAAAACAGGGTGTCCATATGAGGCAATTGTTCACTTCAAGTTGTCCATTTTGACGGGTGTCTGCCTAAGCCCTTGATACACGGTCAGCACTAAGCCATGGCCATTTACATATAGGTCAAGACAAAACTGCTACAAAGGGGCGAACTGCCATTAGTCAGAGAGTAAAGACCCTGGCCTAGCACGGCTTGTTTAATTTGTTTGATTGAGGTTTATCGTCATACTCAAGGGTATTTCACTTATATGATTACGTGCCAGTCCAATGGGTGAAGGAAACCAGCCTCAACATCACTGGCAACAAACAAATACAAGACAGGACGGGACAAATACAGGATAACAATATGATGCAATACAGGCACCACAAACAGATCGGCTTCCTGTTCCCCTTTAAATCGGAGAGCACCAGGGCAACACGAAGCTCCCTCCAGCCACCCACGGACTAGCATGGTCCTCTTCTCTACCTGGTGTGTCTATTATATTAATGTTATGATCCTTCCACTCTGTATAGGTAGCCGCTGACTGAATGGTTATTCCTCTCTGTCGTTCAAGTTCCATGAAATCCATCTTAGCTCCAACTTCATCTTTACCTTTCACCTGTCAATACGTCATTACATTTACAGGTAAAACATGGTAGATTATTACGTGAACTACTTAACACTAATTTTCCACAAAAGAGGTCTATACAAGCTTTTTTGTTTTGTTAACAATTTTCCACAAAAGAGGTCTATACAAACTATTTTGTTTTGTCAAAATCAGTTTTGTCCATTGATGTGTTTTGAGAGTCTGTGGAAAACTGTTTTGTCAAAAATAAAGAATAAAATAAAACAAAATTTGCGGAAATCAGAGTTGACCTGCTGGGGCTTACTCAGTCAGAAATCAAAAGTATGGTGTCCAAAATGATCACTTTTCTTCAGTTTTTAAGTAACTGGGTGTCCAATTTATACAGTTTCCCAGTCTACTGCATGTTTTGTTTCTTAAAACAGGGTGTCCAAATGAGTCCCATTTTTCAATTTAGGATGTGACTCCAACTGGACAGGTGGACGGAATATAAAAAAATAGGTATGAAGGGATTTTTCTATTAAAAAATATTTTTTAACACAAAAGACACCTTTGTTTGAAATTCAGTTGTTAGAGCATTAGAGAAAAGATTTAAAATTGCTGTAGACTTCTCCATGGAAGTGTATTCAATGATAAAGACGCATAACTAGCGTTGAATGATTAACAATCAGTACCGATTTTAGTACTTCCACTGACCTCATGCATCTCAGCTACTCGACCTGTGTAGAAAAGGATTCTTTCGGTAAGAGTTGTCTTCCCTGAATCAATATGGGCTGACACCCCAATGTTCCTGATAAACTCCACTGGTTTGAATTTCTGTAAAACAATATCAACACTCATCATTCAACAAGGGACATGTAGTACAATTCAAATATTTTTATGAAATAAAAAAGTTTGAGATTTTCTGAGACGAAAAGAGACAGCTGAAACACTTATAATTTGTTCTTTACAATCATGCGTTTATCAGTGTTTTAACGTTGTAATCAAGGGTGCTTACATAAAAATGTAAATTGTATTGAATTGTGAATTGTACACAAAACTGTAGTTTTATCTTTTAACTGTTTAAGAACAATAGGAATGAACATACCTCTCCATGATCACTTGAGCTGGAAGCTAGTCTGTACAACAAATTCTGAATGACAAATAAAAAATTAACATATGAGAGGAAATGTCCTGAGAGAATATATCTGAGAGTAATCTCTAATTGTGTACCCTAAATCACCTAAAATGTGTCCGTAAAATTATTTTTTTGGAAGCTATCAAGGCCATCCATAATAATTTATTTGTTTCCCATAATCCTACCTACCCCAAAACATTCAAGGTAAAAACAAAGAAGACAATGGTCGGTATTTTTTTTTTATTTGCTGTTTTTCAGAAAATGGGGAACTACTTTCCTCCATAGGTAATGTTGTTTTTTTTAAAACAAAAATTAATACACTGCCATTAGATAAGTGAAGTATCCTACAGCAAGGCAATAAATAACATGTTCATCAACATGCATACATTTTTTATTAAGATAAAATGACCGTATTACATAATTTAAAAAAAATGTTTAATTTAGCTTATTAGTTAAAATAATTTTAAAAAAATATATTAATGCCTACCTACCCACTTTTTAATATTCTTGTTACGAGAAACAAATATATTATTTAAGATGGCCTTTAAAAAATTGGAGATTGTGTTAGAGAGGCAGAAGATGACAATTCCTTGCTTACAATATGATGGAAAACTGAGAATCACTCATATACCTGACAACCTGACAACAGATGGATATTAACCCGTGAGTGGTACATTGACTTAGGATCAGGAGTCTAACAAGCCAACCACTAAAGCACGGCCGCGGGCAAAAAGGAAAGGAAGTTTGGATAAAATGAACAGTAGGCAGTAGCTAAATGACGGTAAAACTCTTAAAGGTCTTCCAAAATGGTTGATACCTAGAAAACTTATAAAAATAATTTAATGTCCAGTGGACGATTTTCAATTTGTTTCATTGAAAAAATCGGCGAACTTATGGAGAAATTTGAATTCAAATATGTAACATTTATTAGCACATACAGCTCAGCGATAGCGAGTGACGTCATTAGGAGAAAAGAACACGTAGCTAGTATCTATAGAAACATCGCCGCAATTTCATTATTCTCCAACGAATCGTGTATTTCCGGTACGGACTTGGCATTATCCGACTTGGATTGTTCGAACAGAAATTTCCCCTGCTTACGTCACAGCTGGAATAACTTGTTTGCAAAGTTGCAAGTTTGTAAGTGAATAAAAAAAATATCTACGAATCAGAAAAATACGGGATATTTTTTTAAAATTAGTTGACAATATTATCTTTGGAATTGAGTCACTTTAAATCTGATTAAAAACTCATTTGGGAAGACCTTTAAGCAAACGGACACACTGGTGACCAACATTGTTTTCAAACAATGATGTCAGTCCTGTCTGTTAAATTAACTAATTAACGGCTATGCTTACTCTAACACAAGTTCAATACAGATGTTTGAAAAATTTTAGGTAAAAAATCAGTGGTCTTTCCCGTTAAGTGCGGTTTGTTTGGTGTGTACCAATAGCGACTTAACACTGGAGAAAGAAACTTTCGAAGGAAGCAAACTGCTTTATATTTTCTGACTCGGTTAGTACCAATTACTTGTAGAATACATTGCCAACATAGTAGTTAAACACAGCCGGTTTCACCAATCAATTGCTCATCCCTTCATGGTGAATGAGATGTTGCTGAACTCCGCTTTTCCAAGGCTGTTGCCCTGGTGCTCTTTGAGATAAGAATCAATAAGAAGTTCTGTTTGTATTGTATCAGGGGATTGTCCTGGCTTTTTGCCACTGTCCACACGGGTTGTTGACTTCATTCATTGGGCTGGCACGCCTTCACAGGAGATCAATAATCAATAAAAGTACGGGGTTGAACCACAATCAAACCAAATGGTGTGCACATCTGCCGTGAAACCCAGTAAAATTTCACACTACCGTTTGTTTTTTAAGACCCAGTATTCCATTGAATCCGGATGGATCCCTGAAGCAATTTGGCTGCATCATGAGTCAAATAACCCTAAGTACAAAACCCCAGTCAAACATTTGTAATCAAGATAGATTTGTATAAACAATTTCAATGGTGTAAATGCACTGGACTGACTTCTGTATGCATTGTCACATGGGTTCTGACAGGGGATCTGAGGGCAATTACTTCGGCCAAAGTTAACACTGTCGATATTAACTCCAATGCCATGCGTTTTCTTTGACATTTTAAAAAAGTTTGAGGATGCTGCAAAACTATAGACCCTTGGATCATAATCTTCACAAAATCCTGTATTTGCTTCTGACAATCCGGATTGCAAAATATATCTGAAAAATCGAGTTCAAAATGATCCGCTAGTTCTTAGGAGAGAAATAAAAGATCTGCCCTACAGTTGTGTAAACTTCATGGAAATGGATTTTAATCATTATAATATTGGACCTGGTGTCTAGGACCTTCAGAGCCTCCAGTGGCCTAGTCTATCCCTGGCCCCCTCTCCTGTTGCAATATATTTGATCAAGTAAATTTGTTTGATTGGGGTTTAACGTCGTACTCAAGGGTATTTCACTTATATGACGACGGATTGTCCTCTTCACAATGTTCCTTACCTAATTAAGGTGGAAAACCATGTAGAAACCTCATGAAAACCACCCCTGCAATTGCGGGAGCCACATTGTGTGGCTCACTCATATAAAAGAGGGTAGATAGACAGACTCCATCTTGTGAACGATACACCGAAGTAGGCTTTTGTAAGTGCACTCACTAACCACTAAGCCATGGGCCTACAAAGTACAAGGCTGGCTGTAACTTCTTTGACTTTGGACAGAAATAAGCGAAGACACATTTGTGGGCCGATCCGTCATGTAAGATATGATGGGAATTTTAAGTCCAGGTTAATTCTTAACCTAATCCTAAAACTAACCCTTATATTAACTCTCGAACCCTAAACTAAATCTAACCCTAAACCGGACACTGAAATTTACTTCATATCTTACATGACGGACTGACCCATTTGTGGCACTGCTAATGTTGCCTTTTAACTCAGAGATCATTGGTTGCAGCCAAATTAGACCCTTGAATTTCTCCACAATGAAATACATGGATGGTCTTACCCTGTATCATTCATCAACAACCTTAATACTAGTGTCACATTCTTGGCTCTAGTAACCCAATGCTTTGTGAAATAAACCACGGCCAGGCACACTCTGTGACAAGATTCTTTGATTGGGGTTTAACACCATACTTAAGGTTATTTCACTCACAGGACACCGTGTGAGCCCATTCATCTCAATGGGTCAATGAAACCACTTCACTGGAAACAAACTTTGAGAGCAGACCAGACGCCTGTCTTACGAAGCATGCGTAGTTAATGTTGTACGTAATTACCAAGACGATGCAATGCTTTTAGTACTGGACGGCATGGTAATTACATCCAACGTAGGCTACGCATGTTTCATAAGACAGGCCCCAGGGCTATAGGTAGTTTGCTTCCAACTCTCTGGGCTGGGCATTGGAAGTTTAAGTCAATCTTCCACATCCTATATTAAAGAGGAAGTATACACCAGTACATCACATCATGTTTCCAAGCATTTTATTCAATAATCAATGCTATATTAACACACAATAAAACTAGTTATCTATGTATACGCCTTTAACAACTTTAAAAATCTAATTCAAAACAAAGATTTGTATCTTATGTCCTGTTCACAAGATAGAATATTTGTAATCTTGAGCGATCAATACATTTGTAAAGTTAATGTAAACGCAAACTAATACATCTTTTTGAAAAAAGTTCTAGGTTTAAATTTTGTATCAGTTCAAGTGTATTTAAATACATTATAAAGTTTGAAGACAATGAAGAGCAGCATTGAAGCATCAATCAAAATTATTTTTGATAACAAACAGTTGTAGTGGTAAACACATTAACAAGTCAAACATACAGGTAAAAACAAATACCGTATCTTCATTAGTATGTATATTAAAATTTTATTTTATCTCATTTTTTTTTAACATTGAACTTTATAACCTATTTCTGTAATAGTCCCATATATAACTATTTGTACATGTATATTGCACAGAAACATAATAATTTTTTTCCTCTATATTATTGTAAACCAGCCAAATTCATAGATTAGCATCTATACCAACTTGTCTCTCCAGACCATTCTATTGGTGGTAAAGGCTATAACAGAGCAAAGGAATATCCAAATATGCTGTGTAATAGCCAATGTTTGGGGAATATTGGTTTAACACTGTTTTTAACCAATCAGATTGTAATAGCTACTTTTAATAATAAAGTATGACACAAACAATTAAAAGACATTATAACATACATTCTTTTGAAATTATCATAAAAATGCACCAATTATTTAGGCTGAAGCTGCTGAGCCACTGGTAGGGTGTGTTGATCTGGACCAGCAGGGGGTGTCTGTTGGGATGTTGGCTGTGGTTCAGACTCCACCGAGGCCTGTTGTAATTCAGATTTTTGCTCTTGGGTGGCCCCCATTGATATTTCATATGAGTTTGGCTGCGAGGAGGTTGTGTTTACCGCTTGTGTTGGAGGTTGTTGGTCTTTTGACAGAGCAGTTGTAGGATGAATTGGAACCATTTTAGATGGTTCTGATGTTGTTACAGGTGGCTGTGATGGAACTTTATGATCTGGTGGTGGAACTTTTGCATGCTGTATCATGGTAGTTGGAGATGACAATGAGGATGCTGGTTGTGGTGGCTGCAGTGCTGGTTGCTGTGGGTTGAGGGACTGAGCAGGAGATGAGTGTACATCAGCTGGGGGGCTTGTTCTTTGGACTTGTTGAATCCTTGGCTGGTTATGTGGTGCTGGTGTAGAGTTTGAAACCATAAATCGATTTGGTTCAGATGCCGGATTTGCCATTCTCTCCTGTGACTTTGGTGGAGCTTGTATGGGAGCTCTGTGAACGGGGATATTTGAACTAGATGGCATGCCCACTGGTACAGGTGGTGATGGGAATGAAGGAGGTGCTCTGGACACCACAGTGTGATAGGCTGGAGGGGTTTTCGGCCTTGGTTGTCTTTGTTGAGGTGCCTGATGGAAGGGGGGTCTGGATTGAGGCTGGTCAACAGGTGGAAAGTTAGGATAGAATGGTGATCTGTGGGGGTTAGTGTGTGCTAAAGGGGACTGAGGACTGATTCGAGATGGGCTGGGTAAACTCTGCTGTCCTCTGGGTGAACCCAATGGTGATGGTGTTGTCCTAGGAGGGAACGGCTGCCTGGTGAAAGCTTGAGTGTTTGGAGGGTTTCCATGCGGACCAAGAGAAGTGGGGTGGATTATATGACCCTGTGGCGGGGGTCGTACAGACTGAGCGGGAGGGAAAATATGGGGTAAAAATGGACTACTCCTTGGAGGATATATTGGTGGTGTTTTTGATCCACTTTGGTAGAGTTGTGGCCTTGGTGCACTTACAGCCCCTGGCGGGGTTTTTGAACGATTCTGAAAAGCTGGGGGCGTCTTTGATCCACTAGTCATAACCAGGGCACTGGGTGGTGTGTTTTGGTATGCTGGAGGTGTTTTGGGTGCACTTTGGTTAAAAGCAGGTGACTTGTTACCACCATGATGCAATGGAGGTGTTTTCTGTCCACTGGAAAAAACTGGTGGTGTCTTTGGAGCATTCTGGTATAAAGGTGGTGTTTTTGACCTGTGTTTCAAAACTGGGGATCCATGTTGACTTGTGCTTCCTGACTGATTAGGTGATTTCTTTTTCTGACCACTCGGTGAGGACTTATTCTTGTTACCTGGAGATGATCTGGAATATCCAGGAGGTAGAAGCATACTTGTAGCTGGTTGATTGGCACTGGGAGGAGGAATTTTTAACAAGAGTTTTGGAATTGGCTCTCTGTATTCTTTATGAGCATTTTGACTAGCACTTGTTACGGCAGCATGGATTTGGGATTGCAAAGCACTGGAGACAGAAAGTCGTAATGGTGGCACTGTTGGCCTTGATGGCGAAGATGTTGCTGAAATAAGAGGAGAAGGCTGTACTGGCTTCGTTTTTACGTTAGGACTTGAAGTGGGAGTTGTAACAGAAGTAACAACCATACTTTCACTAACTGCTACCGGCCTAGGTGGTGCAGGGGTATCGGGAATAACAGGCTGAGGGAGTGTCTGTGGAATTTCCTTTGGCGGAGCTACAGCGCTTCTCTTTTGATTTGAATCTTGATCAACTTCCATTGGAGTGGGAATTAAAACAGGGGGTGTGGGCAATGGTTTAGGTACAGAAGGTACTGGACTTTTTGTCGGCAGGAATGGTCTTGATAGTGGACTTGATTTTAAATGGCTGCTGCCTGAAAACCTAGACCTGGGAGATCCTGTACTGTAAATAGGAGTTCTCCGCCCACGAATTCCTAGTCCTTTGTTAGCACGAGCTGCATCATTCAGTTTCCTCTGTGTGAGAATTTTATTGAGGACGTTATCCATGCAGGCAACACGCTTCTCTGGTCTAGATGCTTTTGCACTTCCTTCAAATAGAAAAATATTTAATAACTTAATTAGGCAGTTAAATTTATCTGGGTGATACAATCTTTTGCTTCCAAGCACACATGTCTTTTATCACAGGATATATATATTTTTTTTATGAAAATAAGTTCCCAACAGCATTGTTTCTTTGTTAATGTCCTACTTATGGTTATTCCACTCATAATGAGATGGTGCCAGCCAAATCCACCTTTCTACACCCATGGCAACAAAGATAGGGGAATACAGACACAACACACAGATAGGTCTTTAGCTCCCTTTAGCACCCGGGCAACTGGAGGATCCTTGCCAACTGCCAGCCACAGAAAAATATAATGTAAATATTTTGAAAGACTTAAAGTCAAAAGAGAAGCTAAGTCATAGCTAGAATTGTATATGATTTAGTATTTAGTATGAATGAACCAGGACAGGAGGGCAATCTTGAATGTTCATGTGCATTACATTTTACAGGAATGACCATTAAAGACTGAGCCATGGCACAGTGTGTTAAGAGTAAATACTGATGTTAGAATACAATGGAACAGACCTGGAGTCCTTCTTGGTGTAATTTTAGTTGACACTTCAGACAGGGCATCATCAAAATCAAACTCTCCAAAAGCTGTTGACCTGTGAACAAACAGAAGAGCGTATTCAGTTATTTACTTCTGGGCAGTGTGCACAACATGAGAATTTGATTGACTGGAGCGCATAACGTTATCGCAATAAGCTTGAGCAAAGAGAAAAAGATTAATTTATTGTTTTTATTACGCTGTACTCATGGGTATTTCACTTATATTACAGTCGTGTATACCAACAATAATTGTCACAAACCCAACCAAGCTGTAAAGTGGTTTCATTATGTTGGAAAGTTAATTTTCCTGTAGTGCTACATGTATATATAGTATAGTATTGCTGCTCTTTGCTACCCTTAGCCAGCAGGCAAGAGAAAGGGAAACAATGGCAGAGATTTTTCTATAAAAACGACTTTCATCAACCTTAAAGGCACAGGCGATAGAGTTAATTTATTAAACATGCTTCAACTTTTTAAAATTTAAATCATGTGAATTTATCTCTGTTACTGATTGCGTGTGCAACTTATGGTTGGATTCTTTGTTGCATGTTTACCACACACAAGGAGATAAGTCGCCAACTGTTGGTGGTGACTTTCAAGATATAAAACATGTTTGATTCCTTGCAACAAGTTGTTGACATTGTTTAGTCGTGTTGCAAGTCTTCTACACACACAGCGATTTCCTTGCAATTTTTATTTTTATATTTATAGCTTTATTGCCATGGGAGCTGTGAGCATTGCTCATAATGCTTCCAACTAAAAAGAAAATTTCAAGATACTCTCAATTTTTAGAGGCTCGTGTTCTGCAGGCTTAAGGTCCTGGATAACACTGTAGTCTGGTTTCTATTGAGTACTTACTTATCCTCTTCTTTTTCTTCCTCAACTTCTTCCTCATCAAAGTCAGCCTCAGTTTCCATTTCCTCTGCTGGTTGGCTGGATGGCGGCGGGCGGCGGCCTGGACACTTCCATTTCAATTCAAACACTTTCTCTTTCTGTATTCTCTCCAAAAGCTCTAATATAACTTTTCCTTCAGGCATCCAGGTACCTTTAGGTCCTTTAGTAGGGTTATACCATTCTTCATTTGGGTCTTCAACAGCCCAGTCATCACTCAATTCAGTTCCCATATTAAAACTTTTAGTAACTTTAAAAATAATGTTGGATTAAAATGTTCTTCTTGAAATTAAAATTCCACAGCACTGATTAAGAAGAAGTAAGATGATAAAAAATACCGGTACTGATTACAGTACACCTTTCATAAACTGTTCATAGTATAGTCCTTATGACATCATTTCATACAGAAGTTAAAACACACGTTGTAACATTCAGTTACAAATCTAGTTTTTAACCCTAAAACCACACATAATGAGTGTGATTGAGCACTTGGACTTGTTGTTGAGGCCTGAGGGTGTAAAATTCTTCTGGGGAAACTCAAGTAAAATCTGGAAGAAATAGCAAAAAATGTGGTAAGTCATTAAAGTTTTTTTTAAAAACAACATACCGAAACAATTATAAATGTAAAATGATGAAAAATGGTCACAAATGACTGTTTATAAGTGAGGCGATAAATTTTAAAGCGATGCTACTTTCTGCAATAAAATCCTTAAAGGTAAAGCGGACATCATTTTTATGTGTTGAATTATGCTCTCTACCATTCTTATCGAGCTATATCCATTTTATAATTGGATCTGAAACATTGGTTAATGCTTAAACTACAGTCAACTTCAACCACACAGCCATCTCTTAATTCTTTTATCATTAAACAGAAAATCTCCACAAATATTGACCAATCAAATATCTTTCTTTTCAGAATAGGTGCCTACATCACGAGACCTATAGAGTTGACTGGTTATAGTAGCAGTAGGGGTTTATCTTTAACAGTTCACACATGTTATTAACCCGTAACACACAACAGTGAAGATGTGTGATGTCATGGACAGGGTTGGCCATGCCCAAAATGCCAGCTGCCAGTGGTCGTAGGTTGGTTACAGTGGTATATATCTGTAACCCTCAGGTTATTTTATAAAATTAATAAACGATAAGTTGATGCCTTATTTAAGTACATTTAATGGTAACCTTTCAAGGGATATCGGGGTTATTGCAGCTGGGAGCATCTCAATAAAACCCTTATTTGCAGCCGTACAAATTTTACATTCTCTACCCCATTGGTATTCATCGTTACATTGTATCATTAGTATTTTTTAACTTGTGGTGTATATGAGATTGCCATGCATGGAGAATGCTTTATATTGCCAACTACTTGCAAACCTGTTTTAGCGGTTTGCTAGTCAAAAGAGTTGAATCTATGTCCAGTAAAGCCTGGGATAATATTTTACAGATCAACTTAAAAGCACAAGATGATCGAAAAAAACATTCTCCTGAAATTCAATTTAGACAATCAACAGATTATCGACTACTATTTCAAGATCTGTATTGATGAAAACCGAAAAAGAAAACCTTCAGATACAGCTTTAGAGAGGTACACTTGTAGACTATGACTGGATTTCTTATTTCCAAGCAAGTACACAGTGCAGTAGTCTCATAAATTAACCAATAATGACAGCATGCTAAATGACTGGTGGGATGATAGCCTTATTAATAAGACCTATATATTACACATCTAGGTCTTATGTAAAAATATCCTGAGTTCGATCGGCCCCTTGAAAACGAGTACAAAAAACTACAGACATGTTTCCTGCCTTATCTATACCAATGCAGGAGTCCTTCTTGTAACATTCTGGCACTTCAAATCTAAATTTTGCGTCGCTCAGCTCCATACGTAGTTGATTTGGCAATGCAGTCAAAGGTAAACGAAACACAGCGCGCCTCTTTTGCCTTGTTTACATTTTGCGAGAGTTGTAGTTCGTCGCGTCAGACATGCTTGCAGCAGACGATTTGTTCTTGTCAAAATGTAGACCTGTCGCTAGAGAGCATAGAATTTGTCCCTGGTTTTCAGTTTGAGAAAGGCAAGATGGCGCACCGTGTTTCCTTTACCGTTGACTGTATTGCCAAATCAACAACGTAGTTTTTTGTGTTCTCATTTTCAGCGGGGGGGGAGGGGGGGGGGGGGGGGCCT